>OX596258.1:2890265-3030900 GCA_951394255.1 Polyploca ridens
AGAAAGTGATTTGTATTGACATACAAATATACTCATATTTGTATGTCAATACGAGTACATTTCATTCATGTTCATTATTATAGCTTTTGGTAAAAAATCGTTAATTGCAATCTAATCATTATATATTATGATTGCATCAAAATCTAATAAAAAAATTAACTTATACTGCTCTACAATAAAATATACTCTGTGATTTAAACGATGGCGGTTCGGCCTTCGTGTTTCTGCCGGCGTCGCCCGAGTCCGCCCGAACGTATCTTGCTGTGGCGCGATTTTTTAAAACTTTGATAGTTCTCTAGGGGCAGTGCCCCCCGCGCGGCCGCCTAGGCCACGCCTTTCAAGGAACGATTTATTTCAACTATATCCTCTTAAGTGAGACTTGTGAACAAGAAAGCTAAGTGACAATTGCATTTTGACATTACTAAGCAATATTCACTTAACTTAAACCTGCTTAAACACTTTCACCTGCAACGGGGGATTTAGTGAAAACACTTTGCGCTTGCGCAGTTTGTGTAAGGTGCTCTTAAATTTTATGTTATATCAGTTTATTTAGGTACCTACTGATATTTTGCAATCCAGTGTTTCAGTGGGTTGAATATCCAGTATACGCTCTACTTCTCTCTTCTTCGGAGATATTGGGAGTGCTTTAAAAAGACTAACTGTACCCTCTTGTAGCCGTGAAGTAAAATAAACGAGCAATGGGCAAAATAACAATAATACTATCATGATATATGCAAGCTTCAGTTATTAACTGGCTATAATTTATAAGTTAATTTGCTGTAATTACTGAACTGATTCAGATGTAATTCGCACATTAGATTATGCCTTGGAATAAAACGTGGGCTATTAGCTTTTTTGGAAATAATTCTATCCCCCTAACGCGCGTAGATCCGCGAGCGGAAGTTAGCAAACCAATAAACAGCTTTCTTTTCCCCATTATAAGTCTTATAATTATACGTAAAACGTACAATATTGTTTGGCACTTACTTAATTGCATACTATTATATAAATTTTGCATTAAATTGCAGTTGAAAATTGAAAGATTAATTAATATTTAACTTGTCGCTAGAAAGTTGAAACATCTTCCATATTACGTTCGCTCAACGAATTACTCTCTAATTTGTTACAAAATGGACGTATTTATAAATATTATGAAATGATTTTATTATTAAATGGCGTAATGAGTACGTGTGCAACCTTTAATCACTAACTAAACTAACTAACTAGGGAATTTCTAAAAGTAGAGACATTTCTTCATACATGTCCATCTGATCCCAAATTAAACAATTAAACATTTGTATTATCGAAATCTGATACCTTATCGTGCGTCTACACTACGCGAACCGAGCACGAGCCGAGCCTCTCTTCGTTCGTTGCTCGTGATGTCAAGTGTGGACGTACAGCGAGTCTACAACACGAGCGTGAAGCGAATCCCTGTTTTTGTCAAAAAACTGATGATTAAATAAATATCCTGGGACAATGAGCGTTTCTTCATTGGGCGACACGACACGACACCGCACGGCAACGGCAGCCGTCCACGACATCAGTGGATGCATATTTCTATGAGATTGTACTGCACGCTGTCTCACTGGGCCTGCATTCCCGCTCATTGGCGGAGCGCAGTCGAGCGCCAGCCGAACGCTCGTTCGAATTCGTGCTCCACCTGGGGCCCAATTCTCACTTCCCTCGAACTAGCCTTCGAATCGAACTTGCATTACGAGTTCTAGTTCTACCTTAAAATTTCGAGGGGCGGAGTCAATTTGTCGATTCCTGTATTCTCGGCACTATTCGAACTAACCTTCGAAATAAGTTCGAGTGTAAGGAGTAAATGTTGCCATTATGATGGATACAAATTGCACGATGCGTTTCGTTTCACTTGATAATTGCTTTTTGTTAACGTACGTGATAATAATGTTATATCTTAAATTAAAATTTAAAAGATTTTAATGAATATAAATTATTTAAAACAACGTTTTACTCTTATTACATCCTAATATATCCGGAATTCATAAGTTAATCAATTTTATATAATAATAATAAATGAATATGACAAAATATTTTCTGTGCGTAACGGAAATTCTTAGGCTTATCTGTCATTACGTTTCCAAATGACAACCTAACTGTTTGACGTTTGATAGTTCGCATTCGAAATACGTTTCGAACGGTCCCGACCAGTCGAAGCAGTTCGAGCGCTAGCCCTCGAAAAATAAGAGAAAATGGCGGCTTCGAAATTGTCAGAATAGCCTAACTTGATTTTCACTCGAAAAAAGTACGAGTTCGAACTTTATTTGGAACGAGTGATGAATTCGAATGAATGAGAATTGGCTCCCTGCGCTCCACGTGCGCTTAGGTCGTGCTTAGTTCGCGTAGCATAGACGCATATTTATATACCTAATACCTAGTTACATGTATATAATTATTGGAAATATACTGTTAATAGACTCAGGACCGATGTTCATACAGACAAATATTTTTCCCAGATGGGAATTGAACCTGGTGCTCCTTCAAGCCAACCGGGCCTTCCAATCATATTTTTTAGAGTATTAACATAAAAGAGAGCTTCATAATATTACGTAATTAAAAAAAAAATACAGGCAAAATGTAATTAATGTAATTTTAATTGCATTGTATAATGTTATTAATTACATTATCTTGTTACCAAAATAAAAGCCTAGTCTCATTAGAACTCAACACTGCACCTGCCTACCTATTTCTATTGTATAATATTCTTAGACCATTTAGAACTGCTTTAAGACAATACTTTTTTTTTTTTTATACTACTTAGGTAGCAAACAAGCATACGGCCCGCCTGATGGTAAGCGGTTACCGCAGCCTATGGACGCTTGCATCACCAGGGGTGTTACTCGCGCGTTGCCGACCCTGCAGAAATCTCTTCACACCCTTTTTGAAGAACCCCATGCTGTACTCCATTGGGAAAACCACGGCAGGGAGCTCATTCCACAATCTGAGCGTCCGCGGAAGGAAGCTCCTTTGAGACCGCACAGTTCGAAACAATTTTGGTTCCAATATGTGGGGATGGACTCCCTGTCGATGGCGAGAGTTGCGATGGTAGAATTTAGCCGTGGGCATCATCTTAAACAATTCTTCAGAACACTGTCCGTTATACAAGCGGTAGAATACACATGTAGCGACATCTATCAGCCATCTATAAGTAACACTGAGATAGTTCACACACTGAAAGATAGATGGCGCGGCGCCACATCAACCTACATCCTGCATCGCGCTTAAGAAGTTTTCTCGAGAATCTGCATATATACAACTGTCCGACATGTACAGTTGGACCGCGGTCCCCAGGCACGATGACCCAGCCTGGCGGAAGATCTTCCCTTTTAAATGGAGGTGTCATCCACCTTGCACCTCCATACACATAAGGAGGCAAAGTCTCTCCTCAGACTGAGGGGCTCTAGACCGCTTGTGAGCTCAGGATCGTTAACAATTCTAGCAGCACGTCGCTGAACCGAGTCTAAAGGCCCAAGCTGGTATACAGGTGCCCCCGCCCACAGATGACAGCAGTACTCCATACTGGACAAACAAATCAAAGAAAAAGCGTTTTTCTGTAACAGTGTATTTTTTTTAATCATTCTAGACAGCGTTTCGTGTTGCTATCCTACTAATATCAACAGCGAAAGTGAGTGTTTGTTTTTTCCCCGTAACGGCTGAAAAGATTTTCATGAAATTTTAATGACTAACTTTAGGCAAAGAATTCTAAGTAGGTAGCAGGATGGCACGTAAAACCGCGCGGAACAGCGACATGTCAAAGAAGAACTAGCTAAACCTAACGGATTCACCCGCATACGATACATTCAAATTGGCCATAATAAGGCACTAATAAAAAAAACATCAGTCTACACGATATAACTCATTTAAACCCGTCCGTTTCTTACAATGCATCATAAAATATAGTAATACCATGTAGGTACCTAATACGTAAATGCATCGTACCAATTGCGGTCTATCCAGATAAAGCGGTCTCGACAAAGCCAACCAAGTGCGTAACAGGATTTCATAGCAACTCTAACTCAAAGAAATGTTGATCTGTTGGTAAACTCACACAATACTTACTTAGAAACAAACAGGGAGCCAAATCTGCTATTTTAAATCAAAGTTATCTCTCTGACACAATCCATTTCCATTGAGCCAATGAGCGTTGTCCAGTAAAGTTACGGATAGTTCATTGGAACACAATTTTGAAAGCAGACTTGGGCCCTTGTTAATTTCATAATAAGCAGTATACATGGCCGTGCCACCCTTGGCAGGCAAGCGAAGGAATGAAATCGAGGGTTTTGTCGGGCCAGAGAGTGAAAGGAAATCCGTGGGAGTGTTCGTATCCCAGGAATCCGCTCCTAGAGTTACTTATTGTTTTGTATTCTTCTTTTATCTGTATATTTAATTAAATATTTGTAATTGTATAGATAGGTGTCCTCCTTCTTGCATCATGTGCCTCATTGCTGAGGGACGTGACCTCTATGGACTATCTTCTCGTGGAATATTTTGCTCTTCATCTGGATTTGTCTTTTGCTGTGTGGATACTAAGCAGCAAATACACTGTTGCCCAATGTAACTCCGACCCCTTGGTCTCTTTCACTCCACCTTGCCAGTAATGAGCAACTTCTCAAGGTTGTCACCTCTCTGTCTTCCGTGGTTATATACATATAACTATATCAATTCGTCTAAACAACGCCTGAGCAAAAAAGTGATCTATCTCCTACAAGCATGTGCCAATGATGAACCTTATTTAAAACCCACGTCTACAAAGCTGATTGCAAGTCATTATCGACCTGAAAATTAAAAAAGCGTAGGAGTGCATATTGCAGCAAATACCCTTGAACTGCACCACACAATAGCATCATACTCATTAACACATCAGAATGTGCGTGAGTTTCATTAAAAGTATGACCCACTTGCACTGTTTATCTGCTTTTGACGTTAGTTATGATTGAAATGAAGTTCTTCGGTAATTTTCCACTCAAAACGTGTGTAAAAAGTCATACTTATGGCAAGATTAGCTTCCATCCCGGAGTTTTTGTACCGTAAAGGTTAATAATCTATGCACAAGATTCAGCTAAATTCAGCTTCAGTTGCGTTTGCGTGATTGAGTCAAAAAAAAATGACATCATCATTCCACAGCTGAGCCGGGCCTCCTTTAACACCTCAAATGACAACAATTTACGTGTCCATCAAGAATCTTATATATTAGAATAAGATTCTTGGTGTCCATATTTAAAGTGACAACACCATCTGCAAGCTGGCTCTTCTAGCTTTGAAACGATGTCAAATGCAGTACAAGAAGCTTATATTAAAGTAGAAAAATCTTTGCTGAAAACATCTCTGGTCTACAAGCTTATGAAAAATCGAGCTTGGGTGGGCCAGATTCAATGCCGGTGAGTTTATGTTTGAGTTGCATGATTATAATAATTCTTGTTATTCATTAGTTATTTTTAGTTTACTTATATCAATATTATCCTGTACACTTTTCACAGGGTTATTGGTAAAATAATATCAACCTTGCAGGACTGTATTACCATCATAAAAAACAACTTTTGTTCTTCTTTAGAATATTTGTGCATCACGTGCACTATCACTCAGTCTTTTGCTACGCGAAGAGTTCGTAACATTTAGAGCGGTTCATGAGCGGTTGAATAAATTCTATGTAAAGATAGATTGTATGTTGTAAATATTGAATTAAATTATTCCTGTCCTTTAAATGAGTTCAGTAAAATTCCTTCATCATTATTTCGCTCGTTTTAAAACCTCATAGAGTTTAATGTTTAGAAGCTATCTTTTTTTTATTTATGCTCCAGTTAGTTCAAACAATGTTATCGCTCGGTAGGTACCTACATGCGGCTTGTCGCTCAGAGGATGCGTAATACGCACGCGAACCGATAACACTCGCGATGATACTCGCTGTGGATTTTTTATTTTATGGGATACTCTACAGCAGTGTTTTTCAATCTGTGGGTCGCGACCCCTAGGGGGGTCACGAAACCTTAGTCGGGGGTTCGCCGGCAGAAGGAAAAAAGCTAGGTAGACTTCGCGCAAGCGGGCGTCCAACTTACCTCTTACTTAGTGCTCTCGCGGCTTCTTGCAGACTAATAAGTAAAGGTATCAAAATAAAGAAAATCATTATCGTAGTCTTTTAATCTATAAATTCTTTGTCTGTCTGACAAGATGTCGCCAGAATTTTTCAACCTGTAAGGGGGTCGCGAAATCAATAAGATTGAAAAACAATGCTCTACAGCTTGAGCTCAATTGATCGAGTGGTAATATTGGGATATAATTAAACATACCTTTTTTATGCTCTGGGCTAACTCGGAACGTGGCTAGGCATCAATATCTGAAACAAATCATTTAGATCATTAGAACATTCATAATGATTTATCTATAGGCTGGAAATATGAGACGGGTCAGTAAGGGCAAACTACCTTAAAGGTTGAAGCCACGCGAATATGGTCTTAGGAGACTAACCCAAACTTTAACGGCATTTTACGGAATTTGGAAAAAAAAACTTTTCACACTAATTGTCCTAACAAAATGTAAAAGAAAAGATTTTCAATTAGTGACGTTTCGAGTACAAATTTTTTGATGATCCGTTGAGTAAGTAGTTGAGGCGTGAAGACGTAACAAACAAACTCACTTTCGCATTTATAATACATATTTATATTATATTATTAGTTAGGATATTCGTTATGACTAGGATATATGACGTTATAAAATGACGGATATATTTAAAACCTGAGTTTTACAAGACTTGGTTTAAACCATCACGTGTAATAAAGGGATACTTTGTTTCAATGGCAATGTCAGGGATTACCCTCAGTCTTATCTATCTTGAGTAGGTACTAGATAATGTATTGGATATTAACAGTTATACAATAAGAGTTCAATAAACTGTAGGTACTCATGTATTGCTGTGAAATTTTCACGAAAGCAAATACGTCTTATCAAACGTACAAATAATAGAATCTCAATAGTTACGAATAAATAAAACATTTAAATATAGTGCTTCTTTGGGTTAATCATGGGTTAATCGTTCGATGTAATAGTTTGACAGTGACAGTAAGGTGACGTTATTTACGAGACCATTTCATTAGTACATTACGTTGTATAAGTATGGGTCACTGCTCACTATAACAGCACGGCTACGCCTCGGCATTTGCCATGCAAGTGAGGCCTTTAAATCGTATGCGTTAAAGTTAGATAAAATAGTTGACGCCTCGCGGCAAGCGCGCTTGCCGCTACAAGCCACTGGTCCTGATGACCACATTCCAGCGAGCAGTCCACTTCCATGCTGCGTGACGCCAGCAAGCGGTATCTTGCCAAAGCCGCGCCACCAATTTCACTGGCGCCGCGCCACCACGCAGGCGGCACGCTGGCAGCTAGTGGCTGGATTGAGTTGAGGCGGTGCCAGGCCGTGCGTTGCTGACATAGTGAGCGATGACCCTAAGGCAACTTGTTTAAATTTAAATAATAAGCAGATGTCAAAATGAACATGTTACCCTTATCGAGTCATTGACAGAGCAACGGAAGTAAACACAAGCAACCCAAATACCGACGAAACGATATTTGTTTTTCGAATATTTAAAAAAAAAACTCAGAAGCGATTCGTGAATCATACTTGTGGAGAACAAATAGATTTTTAACTAACTGCGAGTATGATTTCAAAGAGTTACTACGGTTGAGTGCAAAGTGATTTTGTATGTTTGTTTGTTTGTTTGACGACTCAAAACAACCAATCGAGCCACCCAGGGGCTCTACCGCGTAACTTTGGTGGTTATCGTAACGAACACCATTAATAAATTTCATCCAATCAGGGCCCGCGAATGGTCATAGTCGCTTCATATCGTGTGCGCGTCATTGGATGAAATAATTAATGGTGTTCGTTACGATTACCACCAAAGATACAAAATAGCCCGGCAGGTAACCTATCTATGGCACGGAAAGAAACAGGTTGATTAAGAGCATTCCTTCTTTCTAAGGTTCATTTAAATATCATTCGGTAGAAAAACTTCAAAAACTTTTTAGGGACAAAAATAACAGAGAGAAGTTCTTTTGAATCAGAGAGGAGGAGAGGAATTCAATTGTTTATATTAGCTTGACACAATTTACCATAGCGTACCAATTACGTAGTAACTATTTAGTAATCTGTGACCAGGGTTCCGTTTTGTGTAGCTACTCTGCGAGCCTGCACTCTGCTGTCTTCAACTCACTTTTCAAATATTGCGGAGTGAAGAACAAAACTGTTTTATGATTTTTCGCAAACATGTGAATTGGTAACGCTCACTCTTCCGAATTTGACACTTGAACATGAGTCTGCGAAGTGTTTGTACATAAAACATAGATCCTCTGATGAGTTCAGAATAGGGAATGCAGAGTCGCATAGTAGCTACATATAACGGGCCCCTGAATGAACCCTACAAAACTTCACACCCTTTTTAAAGAACCCCATGCTTTAAAGACTGACTTATCATTCTATCCGTGCCATCCATAAAATGATCAAACTCACGTAGGCGTTTTTTGTTCAATACTCGAGTATACATAGCGATGATGTAACCGATCTCATATTCTATAGTGCACCACCGATTGATATTCAATACGTTTACTTCCCGTTGTTCAAACGAAAACGTAACGTTATGCAAAATGAACTTGTGTGAAAGCGTTGCTAACGTTACGTTTACTATTATACTCGTAACAAAGTTGGACATGTCCAGTAAGTTGTGTTACGCAAGGAGAGGACAGGACGCACCTGTTTTGTTACCCAACTGTATAATGAATATGTTTTGAATTAATGCTATTCTTTGAATTAATTGTTTAAATTGATACCACATATAAACTAACATGCGTTTTATTATTAAGAGGAAACACTGGTGGCGTTTGTTCCATACAAACGTAATCCTCAGTTTCCTCTCTGGATAATGACACTAGAGCAATGATTATTTTACCATGCAATCTGTAGCTACCATTGTATGTCCCTCGGTTGTGTTTTTCTCCATAAATTAATTATTATAAGAAATAGGAGCCATCTAAAATCACAAAAACTGTCAATTTTTACCGCCCTTATCAGACGTCCAGCAAACAAATTTGACGAATATAAAAAATAAATGGAAAATCGACAGACATAGCCAAAGCCCTTCTTATTACTATTCTTGAAAAAAAAAAACGATCTAGTATTAGAGGAGGAAACTGGGGATTACGAAATAGCGATTTCGTCTATTTTAAATAGGTATAATCGATCCAAGCTGCAGTTGTCTCTATCGTCCCTCATACATTTATATCCCAGCAACAGCGCGACAACAATAAATTTGTTAAACACCTATTTTTCAAATTTCTTGCAGCCATCCTTTCCTCTTAATGTTTATTCAGAATGGCAGTTCTAGTAGTTTTCTAGCATTTTCAGATTAGGCTACAGTTACAATAGTTACCCACACAAAGCCCATCACAGCCGTAGGTATACTATATAGGGTGACTGGTAATATATCCTAATATCCCTAGCTATATTATAGCTTCGTCTTGAATACTACAACAGACAACAAAAACTTATTGTTTGATTGTAACTTTTACAAATCTGTTGAAGTTGAGTGTAGATTATAGAAATACTAACAACATGTAGGTATTTTTTTTTTTTATTTGTTGGCGTCACACGGCTTGTGTATTTTGCCAGTTATATTATAAGTTCTAGTCACAATAAATCACGTTCACATAGTCCTCAGTCAGTCACTGTCCATAAAAGTCATGTTTTAGTACAATGGTGGTTGTACTAAAACTTTTCACGGACTTCTTGAGACAACTTGAAAAGGCATGATACACATGATTCATTTCATTTCACTTCACTGGTGCACATGGATTGATCTTTATTGGATAAAATACCACCGATAATATGCAATAAAACTCAAGATACACGAATTTATGAAAATAAAAATGAAAACGCTATGTCACTCTGCAAGTTCCCGCCAAAAAGTCATGTAGGTATTTTTAATAAGAAACCTTTAATTTCATACTGAGTTTCTCAAAGTGCGTTATGCAAGCCCCTAAGAATACGTCGGCTATAAAAGTCGCTCAAGCAATTTTTTTTTTTGCTAATGCAATTCTTTTTTCTAATTCTCGGCAGTTCCTATTCCCACGTAATTCGAATATTTTTGGGAAAAGGTCACTCATTATATACTAAAATTTAATTTATTAAAAGATTCGGAATTGATGAATTGCATAAGATCTGCCATAAATTCGGAAATATTGGTCGAACTTCCTTTTTAGCCCCCCAAATGGTCGAACAAGGTACGCGGCAAGATTTTTTAGATTTAGTTTAGATCTAAACATACCAAATTGCTTCTTAAATTGACACAATTTGCTGGAAAAGATATGCCACCTATCTCATTAAATATACAACAATATATAATTTATAATGTGTTTAAAATCAAAATTTAACAATTGTATTTAATATTGAAATTGCTCTGTCTTATCATTGCGTAATGTAAAACAATATTTTTGGGAAACTGTTTTAAGGTGGTACCCATGAGACAAGCATGCTTAGTTTGGGGCCACAGGAAAACCACTTTATAAATAGAAAAATATACTAATTTAAGGCAAGAGATTTAAGGCAAGTCTCTTGGGAGATTAACAAAAAGGGTTGTTATCAGTTTGAGAACCTCAAACGTAAAACAATAAGGCGGTTTAGATCATTCATAAGATCGATGTATTCTCGAGAACACATCAAAGCAAATGATCTTATCACTCCATTTGATACAGACATACATGCGCATATACAATTTCACAAGCCATTTTCAACTCTACTCTAAAGCCATAAATGCTTTTTGGACGATTTCATTGTATTTGCCTCAAATAGCGAGGATATTAAACCTTTATTAAACTAATCACACTAACAACGTCAATAAATGACGTAAGATTGGAATATTGAAGATGAGTTTAAACTCTATTTCTAAACAGCTATGGTTGATATTACAAAAGCTAGAAAAGTTTTTACTGTATTAATTGGAACACTTTGTTTGCGGAAGAATTAGCCTTGAACTTAAAACAATGGAATCTTTCGCACGAAAATGAAAGTCAAATAGAACGTTATATCTAAGTCTACACTAGCGGTCCAACCCCGTTCCGCTTGCGTAACTAGGGAATTGTTTTCATCATGAAAAATAATATCTTATAGAATGGTAGATGATGTTTACAGATGTGACAGTTCGAATGCTAATTCCGAAAATTACAGTTTTTATAAAATGATGTCCCAAAACTCTGGTTACAGTCTATCTAGAGGTAAACCCGTCCCAAAAACTATGTAAAACAAAATAATAATAAAAAATTGTAAGTTATAATGTGAAGAACGATTACACTACTTTACAAATATTTTTTTTTCTTTTACCCAAAGATAATAATGTTGGTGAAGTTAGCAGACCATATTGAATATGGTTTTTACTGACCCTCTTACTACAAAAATAAATGTCTCATATTTTTATCACGTCCAGTTTTTTAATAAACTCTTATTAAGTTATGAGGCTATCTTGTTAGTCGTGTTTGGGTTATCATTCGCTATTGTTGTGTTAAGCTATTATATAACATTTAAATTTATTTTAAAATATCCTCAAGATAATGTAAATTAATTCCAAATACGTTTTGCTTAGTTTGTGGTCAAATTATTCTGTCAAAGAAGAAGAGACCAGTCACTGAAGCCGTAAAACTAGCCATTTTCAATATTTCAAAATCTCGGTAACAAATCATGATAAAAATTGGTTCCTGGAGTAGTATGTGATAATTGTGGAGTATATTATTAAACTGGGCTGCAGGAAAAAAAATACACTTGCAATTTGGCGTCCCAATGTTATGGAGAGAACCAAAAAATCACTCTACTGAATGTTACTTCTGCTTTCTAAAAACTTCAGGTTTTAATGACAAAAACAAGAAGCATATACAATACCCTGATATTACGTGGGTCACAAAACCTGTATTCCATTCTGAAGGAGTGTCTTACCCATCATTGCCCAACACTTTAAGTAAGGCAAATGAACCTGAGCTCATAGAGACTAAAATAAATGTACTGAAATTTCTTAAAAAATAAATGTGAGGATTTTAAAGGATTTTTTTTCCAATTTATTGAGGAATTACTACAGAGTAGGGGTGAACATGTCGGTTAAAAATCATTTCTTACATTAACACCTGGATTTTTGTCCTGAGAACCTGGGAAGCGTAAGTGATGAAAATGGTGAACGTTTCCATCAAGACTTGAAGACTTATGAAGTTAGATACCAAGCTTTTTGGGATAAAAATATGTGAGCCGATTACTGCTGGTCTGTATTAAGAGAAACTGACGCTAATTAGTATAAAAGCAGGTGTAATATGTGTAATTTAATTTTTTTTGTAAGTCAAATATAAATAAATGTTGAAAATAAAAATGGTAAATTTTAAAAAAACCTGAGGTCCTATTTTTTTTTCCACTGCAGTATCTTACTAAGGGTTCATTATTGTACCGATTCACATTAGTTTCATCGATGGGTAAAAAACCTTGTAAAGTAGTGTTATCAATCATGACTTAGCTCAATTTACATTGCCGCGGAATGGAGTGGAAGCGAATTTTTGCAACGAAATTGTACACAGCATATTGAACTATGTCAATTGTATAACATACAAACTAAATACGGCAAGGAATGGTAAGGAATCGTCAATTTCGTTACAAAAATTCGCTTCCATTCCGTGCCGTGGCAATGTAATACATCTCAAAATCCCATCAAGATATAAGTACAAATTCTCATTGATACTTAGATAAGACTGCGAATCTAATCGATCAATTTCCCTTATAGATTTTACAAGTACCTACCCACAGTCATAAAAAAACTTTCGTTCTCTGTCCACCGAGAAAGACCCATATATACTTATCATAGGTCCTTTTTCCTTGCACTATAAAATTATAGGGAACTTAAAAGGAGGCATTGACTTATATATTACTGGCGTAAAAACCGGGCCAACAGCGCGACGAAATGGTACCAACGCGCTGGCCGTAAAAAGTCATTTTAGGGCCAACGTGACAGTTCGTTCGTTATTTGTTAATTTTTTTCTTGTTTGTGTGCATTGTACGCACAAACAAGGTTACATCGTACGCCTATGCAACGCGGCACTTGGTAGTTCGATCGATTTTAAACAAATGGCGGTACTGTTTATTTCTATGAAGAAGTTTTTTTGCAAAATGTTCCTGTGGGCCTATCCTTAGTTTTGAAATCATTGCAAGGAGGTTATTTTATTTGTCCCTTTCCAAACATAAAATCCCTAATAAACTAATACTTACACAACTACTAAGACATTTTACATAGTTACTCTATGGAGTCTATTGTAATAATTATCGTGCGTCATTTTTATCTCATTCCGAAAGCCTATGGCCTATGTTTTGTTTACAAATGGTTTAAAAACAACGAAGCAAGGGCGCTTTGCCTTGCTCATATCTTTTCTTATCAATCATGTCATTTTGACAGATGTAATCTTTTTATATTGTATTTTCTACGATTAGGGACACTAATACTATGATAATATATTTCCCCGCGGTTTCTCCCACGTTAGCGTTATAATAAAGATAAGTATAGATTAAAGAATTCCTATTAAAAAAATGTTTTACACAGATTAAGGAAATAAGTCATCACTGAATCAACAAATATTGTTATCAAATTGTATATTTTCAGAAATACCTAATAACGGTTATGATAAGTCTAGTTATGATATTATTATGATTTATATTTATAGATACGATTTACTGCGAATATTGAGTCTTCATGAAAATCAAATGGAAGGGTGTAATTGAGGCTAAATGTACTTACAAGGTTTTACGACCCTTTGTGATTCATTGATATCAAGGAATATTGAAAAAAAATGTGTATTCGATGGGAATTTGTACCTTTTGCACTTCTTACACTTATCACTGAGAGATCAATTTAAAAGTAAGCCAGAATAATATCAAAATAACTAAAAACTGGGCGTGTTTCCATAAAAAAGCAAATATGATTATAATATATTCTTTGTTTGGTCGCCTTTATATTAGAGCACGCTTTGTGTCACATGTCCACGTTCGTTGATAGTACACACACATACTCTAACCTTGAGACCATCCGTTAGAACAGAGGATCTCAAACTTTACAACAATTTACAATTTAAATACATTTAACTGGGCGGTCGATCGGGTTATTGATGAAAAATTTAAATTGCTCGATTTCTGCATGCGGTTGAGCAATAATTTTATAATCTATATATAATTTATAAATGTGATAGTTTTTGTTGCTCAGTCACTCTGTAACGCCTTAAACTTGGCACATCCTTAGATAGATTATAATCTGGAAGCCACACTAATAGTATCTATGCGAGAGTAATTCTTACATGCCTAAACCTGTGAACCGATCGCAATGTAATTAGGCGCGGAGAATGGCCTTTGGTATGGACAGGGACATGGGCAATTTTTTACTCCGGGAACACGGCTGTAACCGAAGGAGACACTAATAATGCGATACTGCTTATCCATGGACAATATTGAATTAGATATACAAGAATGAGGGATAGGAGCTTGTGGTTCAAAGTTTGAGAATCCCTGCATTAGACGATGAGTCAGTCAGAGCCATCGCTAATGCATATTAATATTAAAGTCTCTAATAGCTTAAAGTGCAATGTCTTTCACTGAGTCCGCTTTGTCATGTTCGCTTTGGTACATGATGCCATCTAAAGAGATGTAAGATTACAATGGCTGATGTAACAAAAACATTTACAACAATGCCTGATTTGACAATGAACGATGGATATTTATAAAAAAGCATGAACTGCCGAGATTGGTATTTTCTTTTAAATTGAATGAAATGTTTTTCATTATCCAGTGCTTTTAAAACACCTTTGTTTTAACATAACTTTGGCATGAAACCGACCATGGGGTCTAAAAAGGTCACTGGAGCAATATTGCTAAACGTAAATCATTTCCCGAATTCACTGCAGATATGGTATGCATTTTTATTTATATTTCAATCAGTTATTTTTTTATCAAATATCTAATTGATTATGATTTGATGAATCGTATATGAACTCCACTCGACAATATTGCTATAGTGACCTTTTCAGGGGTCCTTGTCTCGTCTTCTAAACATATCTATCTATATCATAAATTCACCCATTCCAAATGAGATTCAAATATCCAGAGATGGCTATGTTACCACAGAAATTACCTAATACATATATAATCTCTAGAGAAATTACCTTATTTGCGTTTATATGTATAATTGTAATAGCATAGATAACAATAATTTTTCTTATTTGTATTTATTTGTGCTAAAATTCCAAATGCTTGCTCATTATTAAAATAGCATTCCTGTATCATTTTCAATATTTATAACAAATACAGGCATTAAAAAAGCTGTTAACTTTTTAAAGCAGATATCAGTGATTGGATCATCAGATCATATAATCGTTTCAGACATGCAATTCTAAAAACAAGGAATTTAGCGATTGCTTAGAATGACGATTATTTGAAATCCATCGTTCGACCGTGCGATTTGGCATGGACAATCAATATTAATCTTTATTCTACTGCCATTAATATCATAGCGTGTAAACATGTTGACATTTCAAGCAGGATTCCCGATCTTCAGCAGTGTTAGTTTTTTGAATTCTCTGTTCGAAATATGAAAAATTACTCGCTTTTTACCAAGCATTTTTAAACACGGTCTAATTGTTTTTAATTTGCCTGCTTTAATACTTATGTATGCAACCCTGTTATTATTGTGAAAATAAAATGTTAGAGTTAACTATTATTTTTAATAACGTAACGTTAAGCCGGAAAAAAAACGTTGGCGAGTCGAATTAGAAAACGTTTTGAACTACACCTTGACAAATCGGATTTGACCTACTGCGCCATAAAATAACCACTGTTTGCTCGGTTAACTAACGCATTTAGTGGAATTGTTGACCTGACTAACGGATGGTAAAGTAAGGTCATCTGACCGTTGTTTATTAAAAAACAGGTTATTTAATTTTTATTTGGTAATTCTCAGGTATTATACAATATACAAAAATAAAAAAAACGTGTAAGCACGATAAAAAATACTAGATATGTAGGTAGGTCATACTTAGTTAGTGAACAATAAAGTGCTAAACAATTAATAATTATTAAAACTATAAAATATAAAGTAAAAATTGGAAACCAAAATCACATTATGAGAAAGAAAATACTATATATAAAAAACGCACGTTTAGTAAAAATCAAATTCCTTAAATAAAAAAATAAATGAATCTGTTAAAAATAAAAAAAAATATGAACTAAAATCTTTGTGAGTACTTACAAAACTTCTGAATGAAGAATATTTCTCGTGTTCCAAATAAAAAAAAACTACACGATTTCACTTCACAATAAAAAACACAGAAAAAAATATCGGAAGGAATACTTTTTTTATTCAACCGTTAATTTTTCCGCAAACTTTTCAATTATCTCAAGTCCGCGCAACGCAACGCTTACCGTAGCTGCGCGCTCTCGGCCGACTGACTGACGTTGTGTTCGGCCGAAATAAGAGAATGCCAGTGGTCGTGTCATATAAGCACTAAATGCGCTTTATTAATGCAGTGACTAATGATAAATCTAGCATTTACTAACTTTTAATTTGTAATGTGTTAAAAGACGAAGGAAAGTGCTTAGGTACTGAAGAAATTGTAAAATTATGTAACTTAAGCAATTTTAAGTCGTGGTTAAGTTTATCAAACAATGTTAAGCCATATTTTCATATCGAGAATATTTTCGTTTATGAATACCTAGTTAGATCCTTTCTAAATAGGTATATTTTTTCCTACTTCACTTTAAAAATATAATGAAACAATTTTACTACCTACATATTTAACTGAATAGGATATTTTTAAACGCTGGTTAGATGATTCCATAGTCGCATAAATTCATTGCTCGCAAGTTTTTATAATTTTTACTTATGATCATAACTATATTTTACTGAATGAAGGAAACCCATTCCATCATTTAATAAAAATAAATTGAACTGCGGTGAAGAGATATGTAGCGCTGAAGCAGCTGAATTACACGTCAAGTAATGCGTATGAGTTAGCTATTTAACATTTTACAATAATGCACCTTTTGTCTGCACTGCGCCACAGACTGCGCACTGGCATCAAAATATTCCGTGGAGCATATTTTCTGTACTGATACATAAATTTTAAATGTTTTAAATACTTCATGCATTTTTATTAAAACTGTCAGTGGCATTTGTGTTCTTCCTACTGTCAAAATAGATTTTATGATTTCAACGTCAAAGGTTATTTAAAGCTAGAGTTAAATAAAATACTGTTCGATCTAATTGGCAAATATGGCAATGCTCCCTTTTGTATTTACTCAATTGACTATCACTCCGTTGACTTATGGAATTATGGCTTCTACTCGGTTGACTCTCAATTCCCGGAATTCTATTTTATTATGTAGGCACTAGTTATAGGTCGCGCTTCCCATCCTAAATGTTATATAATTCCAGATAATGGGATTTTAATTAAGCCCAGTAAATATACTTATATAATTTTTTATTTACAACAAATATGTACAAAATACAATCTAGATATAGAAAATTTCCTCAAGCCTGCCGCTGCTTCCGATTAACGGCAGGGTTCCCAGAAGGCTGGCAGCGTTTCCTCTTTGGATAGCCAAGCTGACGCGTTGGCGGAAAAAGCTCCCCGCCCGCTGGTCCGGAGGAAAGACATACCATCTGGTCTCTTGCCATCGCCCCGCGCAATACCGACTGGTTCCAGTACGGAAGGCACGTTAGCGACAACAAGAGCCCTGCGGATAATGTCATTAATAGCCGAGTGTCGTGATATTCAACCAGCACTTAGAGAGCACGAAAGCCCATGGTGGCCGAGCTCGTTGACGAGATCAGCCACCATTAAGCCCAGTTAAATAATTTCAAGTGACTTACGCGGTAGACATACAGGATGGTAATGCATTTTATTACAATGTAATTTTTATCAAAGTCAAAGCCATTTATTCAATTTGGGGCCCAGAGGGGCACTTATGAAGGTCAAATTTACTGAAGTTCGGAACGGCCTTCAACTGAGAAGAACCCGGCAAGACACTCTGTACGGTTACATTTTTTATATGTTTTTGGACAATCTGACAATATTGGCTTTTTTCCAAATTATTAACGTTAAAAACATAAACCTATGCATAAATACAGATGAAAAAAGAAAACGAAAACAAATAATAACCTAAAAAAAGTTCACAATTATGTTTTTTTTGACATGTCTGATTGAGTAACACAAATTTTTATTACATAGTAGAATAAAATTTACAATACCCTACAATTATAGTGTTTATGCCAGCACAAAACGACACTACTATTCTATGCCCTTTGTTACGGACAGACAGAATAATAGACAATTGTGTAATATTATGTCAATATAATGGAACAAAGATTTACCGTAACGGCTATGTTGCATAATACCAACCGTGTATAATTTTGACGGACTACAAAAAATGAATGATACATGCATGACGTGTTCAAATGTACAAATATTTTGACGTATCGAAATGTGCGTAGATTTATCAATGTATTCAGCCTGTAAATATTTTCCATTTAGTTTACTTAGGGTTTTTGTTTATAATATCAGATCACATAAAAAAATCAGAACTTAGTGTCACCTTATACGAAGTGAAGCACCCCAAGTAAGCCGGGCCGTCTCGTAAATACAAATCTCACACACATGTATACCGTAGTATGCCGATTGGTTGTCATTTCGCATTGAGACGTCGACAGTGACAATACGGCTCAGTATCACTTATACGTAGGAAATATAGCATGACGTGTTCAAATGTACAAATATTTTGACGTATCGAAATGTGCGTAGATTTATCAATGTATTCAGCCTGTAAATATTTTCCATTTAGTTTACTTAGGGTTTTTGTTTATAATATCAGATCACATAAAAAAATCAGAACTTAGTGTCACCCTATACGAAGTGAAGCACCCCAAGTAAGCCGGGCCGTCTCGTAAATACAAATCTCACACACATGTATACCGTAGTATGCCGATTGGTTGTCATTTCGCATTGAGACGTCGACAGTGACAATACGGCTCAGTATCACTTATACGTAGGAAATATAGTGCTTCACTTTCTTATGAGGCGGTGCTGGATAGAACATATAAAAAATATTAAAATACTTTTCTGTCGGCGAAACTTTTCAAAACAAAGAGGTGATCAGCATGCATACACCTGGAGGTCTAAAAAGGCCACTGAAGCAACATTGCTGAAATTGCTTATTACTGATTTTATGCAATGGCAATATTTTTTGGTAAAATACTTAGTCAATGATTTGATACAATTTATTTGCAGATTTGATTTTGATGAATGCATATGTATGCTGAGAATTTGGGAAATGTATACACCTACTCAATTCCTACCTATCAAAGAATATGTAGTAAACACACAAGAGAGATTGAGAAGCTATTTATTAGTAAAAGTAAAGATGCAAAAATAATCAACTTTTTACTCATACAAATGTGTAAATATAAAACGACTTAATATTTTTACTATCTAAAGATGATAATAAACAAGAGACCTTAACATTAACTTATGTAAGTTTATTATTGTAAGTGGTACTTTCACCCGAGACCTGTCAATAGTGATAATGTTACTTACAAATCATTTGTGAGAGGAAACAGCGGGTGCGGCGCTGCGCGGGCGCTTAGGGCTGCCACCACAGAATAGATAATAGTACTAGCGTACCGACACTAAAAAGTTAACCTCAGCAGATATAGGTATTATTGTGCATCTCGTTTTGACATATTAGCAAGGCATGAGGGAGAGCGAGATGCGTAATATGGATACAGTTTTCAGTGACGTACGGGACAGTAATTTGGGATAGATGTAAATATAAACTGAGAAGTAAGTTAAACTCAAGGCCATTTATTACGAAACTACTGAACCACCGGGTCGGAAGGCACTCAACAAAGACAAACCGGCAAGAAACCCAGCAAGATTATATTTTTTCCAAAAGTAAACACCAGGAAAAAAAATTGGCATTAACTATAGAATTTAGGTGATGATAACATGACGAGAGATTATTTTCAGCAGACTTTACAAGCACGTGCCTACTTAATCTGATGATGACATAATTTGGGCTATTCGATTTCACATATCAAATGTCTACACACATTTTCTTTATTATTAGATTACATGGCGTTTTAGCAGTAACCTGGTGTAACGGGGGTAAAGCAATCCTTGCCTACCTATCTTATCTGTTTACCTACTATTGCTTGTTGATTAAAGGTGATGATGGGCACACACTCAATGAGCGTTTCTTCATTGGGCGACACGACACGACACCGCACGGTAACGGCAGCCGTCCATGACATCAGTGGATGCATATTTCTATGAGATTGTACGCTGTCTCACTGGGCCTGCACGGCAACGACATGTCGTTGCCGACGGCGACATGTCGTCGGCAGCAAGTCTCCCACTGGTGTAGTGGCAGCAGCAATAATGCCATAATGGCCGAATGGATATTGACTAAACTTGGTGCAAAGATAGATCATATTTTTGGTTAAGATATATAGCATACTTTTTATTTCAGGAAAACGTATGTCCTTTCGGCAATATGGGTAAAACCGGTATTATAATAAAAAAAAATCTTCATCAAAAATATTTGGTATACAAAAAAAATGTTATTTAGCATCGCCCCCTAAAAAACAAAATATTTTCGCTGACTATGAATATAATAAACCAGATAACTAGACAAAAAGTGACAACCCTAAACATACATCCTAGAATCCAATGCCATTTGAAGTGCGGCCATGAATCAGAGGAACTTTGATTAGATTCGAACGGCCGCGGCCGGAGGTGGACAGAGGGAGGCAATTGTGGGTGAGACTAATGATATTTTAGGTTTTGATTATACCTACTAGGTATTTTATTAAACTATAGTATATTAAAGCATCTTTTTTATAGTATAGCATCTTTATTAAATGTATTTTGTTTCAATTCATGTTATTCGTTCATAAAATATAGCGTGACTAGCTGTCCTCCGCAATCTCGCCCGTATTCCTATAAGGGATGTATTTGTCACTCTCCACAGCCCATATGCAAAATCACGACATTTAATTAACTCCGTGAAAGATGGACAAAATAACGTACAAAGAAACTTTCGCATTTATAATATTAGTAGGGTATACGCAAGGATATGAAAATTAACATTCTGCAATAAGGTTCATTTGTTTTTTTTTTAATACTAAGTTTGCAAACATGCATACAGCCCTATAGATACTATAGACGCAGGGACGCTTGCAGCACCAGGGGTATCACTCGCGTGTTACCGCCCTGCAAAAATCTCTTCACACCCGGAAAGGATTCAAAGAGGGGTTGAGGTGCTGTGCCCGCTGCCAGTGGTTCATTATTATGATGTTTCAGATGAACAATTCATAACAATTATAACGGAAGGCTATAAAGGAAGCTAAAGCAACCCAAAATTCAACAATACGCGGGCAATCTGCTCTTGACTACTCGACAAAAAAGAAAAAATACATCAATTATTATTATTATTATTTTGTGTGTACCATGGACCAAATTACTCTATGGTGTGTACCTATCTATTATTATTCTGTGCGTTCTAATGGAAATAAATTAATTTTTCATTTCATTTTCATTTCATTTCATTTCATTTCATTTCATTTCATTTTCATTTCATTTTCATTTCATTTCATTAATTATTAAATCCTTCGAAAATGTACCCCCTTAAGATATTTTAAGTTAAGTATGACTTCTATTTTTTAAATAATTCTATTTTCTTTTTTGTATTGACACATCCTTTATGGCAAATAAAATGAATTTGAATTTTGAATTTTTTGAATTTTAAAATCCCAGAATGTCTGTAGTAGTTTCCACCAAAAAAACAATGAAATATATTATTTTATTTCCCGAACAGTCGTGAGCATTAGCCCTCTGGTGCCCGCTTATCGTTGAATTTTGGGACACGTATAATGAGTGACTATTTTACGAAAAAATATTGGAATTAGGTACTTAAGATTTACCGAGTCTTCGAATAAATGAATTCCATTAGCAATATTGCTTTGGCTTTCTTTTTAGCCCCACAGGGAAATTTCAATTCAGAATCAAAAGCCATAACTTATTTCAATTTACCTACATTTCACAATATTTCCCAATAATGCGGATGCTGTCCCGTTAGATAAATACACAACACCATTGAACGATGGTGTTTAATCTATTGTGATATCAATATGTAGGTTAGTTCAGGCTTAATTGTTTCCATACGTGTTGGCCGTGCTATCTAGGTCATCGCATGATGGAGTTGAGAACGCATCCGCCGGCGATGTGGCCCCAAACAATACAGAGTTGATCGATGGTTGTCACATTGCGAGGTCATTACACCATTTTATATATTTTTATCCTAAAAGGTTGTAAACGGCCCGTCTGGTGGTAAGCGGTTACCGTAGCACCCGGGCATTCCGGAGGGTTACATGTAGGTACTTGCGTGTACTTTGGCGACCTTACTCACGCGTAAGATCGCAACATTAAGTTATTTTGTATCTGTTTTTATTTTTGTTAGTGATGCTGATTCCATTGTTACAAACTATACTAATTCAGTCTTACTTATTTCTTTCTAGCACACAACAGAAAAGAGTCCTATCAAATCAGTACAATTTCTTGTTTTGGCTCCACATCAATCCTAAAGCAAAGTTGTTCAAAAACAGCACTCAATATACTGTCTACTCTTGGATAATACATAGCCCTTTTTACTACGATCAAAGTTATCGTTTTCCGACTAGCTCATCATATTTTTTACAATCGCAACAAAAACCACGAATCAAAACAAAAAGCACCAATCAAGACAATAGTAATGTCAAAGTGCATCAAAAGCGAGCAAAACCTGCACTTTGCCTGCACGGCAACTGTCGGAAGGCGTGCATTGTGTGCGCTCGTGCAGAGTTGCGGGGAAAGTAACCATTACATAATTATACACGAACCCCACTAATTACACTCATTTATTAACTACTCTCATTTCGCGCGCTCAACTCCGCTGTAAAGTTACGTAGCCTGCGAAAAGTCTAATTAATAAATTTTCTCTTAATTATTGCTATTCTAAATATAGTTGGTAAAGATAATTTAAATTACATACTTTTTGATGAATCACATTTCATTTTTAATTATCCAAAAGAAGTCATATTACCGGCGCTAATTTTCCCCGTAGAATAAAAGATTTAGGTGATTGCTTACCTAAAACACCTAAAATCAGTTCAGAGGGCCAACCACAAGCTCTTAAAACGAAAATTTTATAAGCTTATTTGACTTTTGTCCCTCTTTGACATCCGGCGTCAAAACAAAAGACAAAAGACAAACAAGGTTATTTTAACCTTGTTTTAAGGGCCCCCTGTTATTAGGTAAAAGAGGACTAGATATGTATCCTTTTCAAGACTTCACTTATGTCAAGTCTTAGTCAAAGCCACTGCAATGGAATGCGGGGGACAGCTATCATCTTATAAATCAAGAGATTCATTGTAATTTGACCCCCACGAGCATGACACATCAACCAATCCGTCCAGCCACACTCGGCTGGCTCTGTAAGTTCCACGCAACAGACCGGCGACATATGCCTTTCATGCTCGATTAAACAAAAATGCTACTACAGCCAATACGTAAGTAACTAAGTTATTTGAGTAAATGTAACATAAACAATCATATGTATGAAGATGAAGAACATAAAATAATCCTTAAAGCTACGAATGTTTACTATCATTTGGACTATAAGCGTGCGGCCGACGAGAGAATGCATCTCTGGCACCTGTTAATATTGCCCAAATCCCTGAAACGGCTTATCTGATTATGATGGGTATTTCAGTAAGCTATGCCTAAGAAAATACTGAACCATCCTGTGAAAGTCTCATCGCAATAGTATTAGCCATTTCCGAGATTAGCCCAATATTAACAGGTGTCAGAAACGCATTTTCACGGCGGCAGTACCCTCAAAATTGGAAGTTTGATTGCGATTTTTGCTGATCTAGATGTTTGTACAACTGCGTTTAAAAGTTTGCAAAATTAATTTCGTTGATGCAAATTATGAAGAGCTATGGACCCAAAAGTGATCCCTGTGAAATTCCGTACCTACACTCCCATATTTGTAAAAGAATTTAGGATCAAAGAAATATTTTTGCATAAACAATCCAAGTAAGAAGAAGTCAACGAAGATGATGATGAAGCCAATTAATTGGTTATAAATATAAAAACACTGCAGCTCCCTGTCATAAGTCAGCTCTTACGGTGAAACGGTGAAACAGTAGTCTCGTGTCGCACGCTACATACTTGAGCTAAATGTTCCGAAATACATGATAATAACTCAATCAACGGTACGCCATTTTCACTTCTGGCGAGACGCGGTACCACTGACATAAAACGCATCTGAGAATTCTTAAAAAGTTTCTCGTAATAATGAATTCAATGAATGATTATAATTAATTAATTGTCACAGTAGATAATTAATTAAACATCTTGTTTTATGTTTCAAGTGATGATATAGCAGGATGTAAAATAATGGAAGCTAAAAATATGTCAGCTTATAAGAAAGATTTTAACCATTCGATTCAGCAGACTACCCAAACGGTTCATCATCCGAATCCGAACTACAACCGAGAAACACTTTTTTTTATTGTGTATAGGCCGAAGGAGGTAAGCACACAAAGCCTAGAAGGCCCACTATTGAATAGCCCAAAACCTTTAAGTTCTTTAGAAACAAAGGAGTCCCAGCAGTATTATTAAACTGAATATAGACTCGCATTGCCTTTTAGAATAATTATACGTTATCAATGTCCCAGTCCTCCTTGCATAATATTTAAAACAATAATAATATGTATGTAATTACAGTGGACTGTACCGTTGATTGAGCTGACCTTATGGTCACATCTGAAATCACATGACCACATGTGAACATTTATACTGATGACATATCACGGCCCGGCCCGGCCCAGAGCGACAATCATAATGTTTGTCTCTTAAAGGACGAAATAGTCACGAGTCGCACAATTGTTTGTTCAAATGTAATATGCAATGATATTATAGCTCCACTCAATTATTTAGTTTGGGATCTGATAAAGCACTTTAGAACGTTACAATTGAATCTACAACCAATTCGTCTTAGGTACACTTAAACGGAGAAGACTCAGGCATGAAACTCAGCAAGCCAGTTTTTGTGTGATCTTTTTGGCAATCTTTCACTTAGCTAGGGGAAGAAACCTCAGAGAAATGGCCAAATAAACCTGACATTTATGCTGGAAACAATTGAAGCTAGAATTAATGATTAATAATGATGGTGATTGAACTGGATTCTATTGGCGAGATACATTCATATAGAGTGACTAACCCCTCATTTATATTTCAGATACCTCCACCTCTTCCTCCTCGTGACCTGTTTCTCATTACAGAGTCGTGATTTCCCAATGGAGTCGTATTTTCTCTAAAAATGTAGGGCTAGTTCGCTGTATTGCTACGATGCCTCATTCTTATCTGCTGCCTTATTCCCAATTACTTGTGACTGGCGCAATATCTACGCTTCTTCTATTTGGTCTTTCTCTCTTTCTTGCAGTATTCCAATACAGCTGACTATCACACGCAAATATGCAATCATTTCAAGGCCTGAATGAATTTGCACTGTGATATACAAATTGATAGTGAGTAACTTATAAATATTTGCAATGTAAACAATTCAAACAAACAATGAACGTTATGATTGCATATTTGTTTGCTTAAAAAGGTATTCAAGTGTGATCGTTTGAAACAATAGATGGCGGATCAAGTACAGCAATTACTCTGATAGTTTAATTGAATACGACATACTTTTCTCTGACTTTAGAAGTTTCTGATTCTTATACATATGTCGCTATTTATTTCAGAAACTCAACATTGGCTTTTTCAGAACTTACCACACATAAGTATAGTAATAATTTCTAAATTCAAAACTTTGTGTTATAAATGTATTGAAAACAGCCTTATAATTATATAATTTGTAAGTGATGCGCGCACGCACTTCCCGCCACATTGTATGCAGATAACTTTGAACAATGAAAATAGCTGTAACAAACTCAACTTTAACACTGTGGAATAAGAAATATAATGACATTTAAGCACATGATTAGTGGTAGCGTTTAAGGGAAGTGTCAATGACACAGGCGCGGGCGCACACGTGGTAATAGATGAGGCTTATCTTAGACATATTGAATTCCGTTGCTTAAGGGGTGGTCTGATTATGGTATGGTAACTAAACATGGTAACTAGCGATATTTCAGAAGCGATAGTCTTTGCTGAGAAATACCTTTCAATGATTAAGACCACCTCCTGCTTTTAGATGTGATTATTGTATTATTATACTTATCCATAGTAGGTACAGTCAGCGTCAAAAGTAAATAGTCACACAAGTACTAATATAAAATCAATTGAAGTCGTAATAATTCAATGATTGAAGTCTCTTGATAGTTTGTATTAAGGTGGCCCTCTGTGGCCGGCGCAACTTCAACGCAAGCATTGTCTAAAAGCTTGTTGTTTCATCCAACGTAATGTTTGACTGCGAAAAAAGAGAGACAGCATCAGGGCCGTCGGTTATCAGTCGGTAAATTCCGATGATCACTCGCGGCCGCTTCGCTAGGTCGTCATTCATGATTTCGCATTCATAAAACTTGTTCCAGGAGTATACTTCTTGTGAAAAAATCTTACAAGTTTGTGAAGAAAAAGTTAGCTATTTAGAATCTCCAATACATTTGCAAGCCTGGTATCTAAATGTTTTCTTTACTTTTACAATTTATAGGTACATTAGATATGGCCAAAGTTCAGGCAAAACGCTGTTTTTCGGAGGCTTTGACTGAATTTGTTTCACACTTTTTTTAAATTACGCCTAGATACACGGCTAGATATAGCGCACAAGATACTAATTTGTTCAAAACATCTAACGAAAAATGTTTAACAACGCCATAATAAGTACAGAGGTTTTGTATGAAAAGTATGACGAATTGAGTCCTCTTAAAACGGTGATTTGCGAATGTGACACGGTTCTAAAGGTATCAGATACTTTTGACGCTGACTGTACCTACCTATACTATAATATCTGTTATATAATAAATAAAAATAAACTTGCATTATATAATTTTATTGATACTTAATCGATAATCAAACTCGTTTTTAATAGTATTCAAATATTATTGATATTAAAATTAACTATGCAAATGACCAGTCATAAGTTCAAATCCAGACATAATCTTACTTTTTAAAATGATGTATGGTTTTCATTGACAAAGATGATTCCGTAATCGAAGATAGTAAGTGGAAAGAAGATCAGTTGGGACGATGTAACAGTGATGTAATGAAATAGATAAATCTCAGAATATTGGCTACGAAAAAATAGCGGTAGACTACCTACTAGTTAGTCGATAGTTTAATGAAATCAAAGGGGCTTGTTGACGATGTGATTATTTAGCACAAGAGGAAGAAGGTAATATTAATTAACCACTTCTGAGTAAGTCTCGGTCCTCAATAAAATTTTATATCCATAATGAGCGGTTTTGAGTCACATTGCACGTTGCATTGCATCTAGAGACGCTGAACCAAACAAATCCGCCAGGACCCTATTCTCGCGTATTTGACATCAATGTTGCACAGACATTTGACTAAAAACATGGCGGATATCTCTCAAAATATATCGAATCGAAAGCACAAGAATTTGGAGAAGAGATGTTTCAGATTAGCATCCAGATATTTCGCAATCACAATATTTTTAGAAGATACCAACACGGTGGGAAGCGGAAGACCTGATACATCCAAACGTAAAGTTCGCCATATATAAATGTCAAAATTGGTGTCGAGAGGAAGTGGTACACAATCACAATATAATAACACAGTGTAACATAATGGACACCGTCCAATTAGAGTGGATGCACGCCTCACTGCGCCGGCGCATGCCCGCGTTTACAGGGCTGCCACTACATTTGTAATAACTACGCACTCTCAGCTTGTGAAGAACAAAAAAATTCTTCAGCTCTCTGATAACAAATAAGGTTATATTATGAGTCAAATAAGGTTAGTGATGAATGGTGATTATGTGGCCGAATTATTAAGCACACTGGGTGTGTGACACACACTTTTAATGGGTCAAATTGGTAATGTGATAAGAGACAAGATGGAGACAAGACACGAGGTCGCTCTTCCAGACAAGCATAGAGATAGAGCGAGACTACAGACATAGTTCTTATAAGGATTTTCTTTCAGTAATCTAACTGCTACATTATTTGATAAAAAAGCAACCCAACTAGTGTTAATATAGTGTTATGCATAGAATAAACAAACGATGACAAAAAGGACTCCAACTCTGCGGCAAGCACCATCAGTACTGATGAACAAAATATCGCAAATAAAAAGTGTTACAGATCTTTGCTAGCACAACCGAATTCTATTGAGAACAAGAGGCAACCCTACGCAGGGAATAATATGGAGATGATCACAGCATTGCGTAACATTTTCGCTCCAAAATCCGGCATTCATGCGGCCGCGTTATATTTCACGCGCGCCGCCCGACACCATTAATCATTGTAATCATTCGATTACTTTAAATGGAGGGTTTTTATGCTCCCATCTCTTTATTTTGATATGAGATCAATACCTAGACAGTAAGAAATCCATGAGGATCAATATCGCAGTGATATCAGTAAGCTTATCATACTGAGAGTGTACTGAGACAAATGATTGACTTTAGGATAAATTCAGGTTCATTGCTCTGAGCTACTGATGATTTTCATCATCTTCCTTATCTATCTTAACTATATGGGTTCATTGTGTGCCTATCTTCCATCAATAATGTCTACATTGCAAAAATAATTAAAATTTCTATAAAAACATCAATTTTAAATTCAACAAATCGAAGCGGTATTAATTGATGATATCATTCGTCCAATTAAAAGCAAAAAGAAACAACAGGGTATATGTCGAAAACAATACGAAGACAAAGGAAGCTTAGCATCGCGTGCGGAGTCAGACGAGACCTTGGTAAAGACCTTCCGGCGATGGAAACTCGCGTCGATGCACTGAGGTGCCAAGTGCCAACAAAACTACATTTAGGCCAAACACACACGGGTCACAATCACAAAAGTGATTCACGCTACTGGCGATCAAACGCTCGACGTGTAGCTACTGGGACAGCGAAGGGTGTCGTGAGGGTTGGCAAACCACGACTGAAACCTCTGCCCTGGCGTTACAAGCGTCTATGGGTCACGGTAACCGCTTACTATCAGTAAACCGTATACTTACCTACTTGTTTTTTTGCCACCTTACTTGTATATTACCGTATTCCGACCCGGTATGGGTACGAGTCAGAAAATTCATAAGTGCCTGCGAAGGTCTATTTCAAATAAATGGTTTTGAATTTGAATTTTATAATAATGTACTTAAAGTAGGTACTGTCAACATTGAGGCTGTAGGACGTAGGTATTCAAAACGAAGATTTATCATAGGCGTATTTTTTTATTGATCTAATATTTAGGGCGCGTGTGCGTCGCCATGCCCTAAAAATGTATAATGTTGATCATTGATCTAGCCACGAGGCGCCTGCAGTAGCCGCGTGGCGGGAATAACAAGTGTGCCTGTGTACGGAGGGCCTTAGAATTCGCACGCTGCATTTTGACATTTATTTCAATGGCATTACCAACTCATAAATATTTATAATTGCTAATTACTCGCACTGTCATCGTGGGTAATGTGAAATTTCTAGTTTTTTGTAAATAATGTTTGCTGTCGTCAAGGTTTGTGCCTCGGATTAACGACATGGAAGGAACGCTTGATCTTGAAGACAATTTATTAAGTAAACAGATAGCAGTTTACTTATTATGTTATTATATCATCAAGTTATTAGCGAAAAAGATCAAATTAATGAAATCTTTAATATTTTACTACCTTGCTATAGCGTAGCGGCTTGCGACAATTTTTTCAGCAAACAAAATTTCACTTTTCGAAAAATACATTCGATATTTGAATTATAAGTGAAAGAGGGTTATATTTTTTTCCTGGGGGCCTACCACAAGCTCTTAAAACAAGGTTAAAATAACCTTATGTCTTTTGTCCCGTTTTGACGCCGGATGTCAAAGAAAGACAAAAATCAAATAAGGTTATAATAATATTGTTTTAAGGGCTTGTGGTTCGCCCTATGATATGTATTCGGACTACAGCCCTATTTCTTAACAGACAACTATTCACAGCAGCATTACCAAGGCTTGCTGCCATCACCAGCATTCATACCACATTCTATATGTCACATAAAAGCTATTTAGCAGTCATTAAGACAGCTGATAGTGTATCTAGGCCTGACTAACCGTTGTTTGCACCGTTAACGATAGCTCGATCGTTTACGCGCTCAAGTGAAACGGAACGAATAATTTGTTACGTGAGAATTGGACTAGGCCACGATTTCAGTGAGTTATACGTTATACTATATCGAGGAAGACCGAAAAAGATGGATGGATGGTGTGGGTAAGAAAGGAGTGAATGCTAGTATGACGGATAGAAGAGACGAATGGAAGAAGCGTACATATTACGCCAACCCCAAATGATTGGGAACAGGGCAGGCAGATGACGAGCCGTTAACATCGATATTGCTCCCTTTGTTACAAGTTTAGTTAGCGGCGAGTCAACATCTGCCGATGCAGATAAACCGTAGTGTGAAAGCTAAGAAGTATGCACAAAGAGCCATATGTAATAGATGTTATAACAGTTAACCTAATGGTATTAATACAAACATGGATGAACTAGACCTTATTGCCTGACTTCATATGTTTTACGATGCTACCAAGGTGCCTTTTAACTTCCTTCATCGCCTTAACAATCTAATTAAATCTTATCAAAATAATTATATTACATAAATGCAGAATCTAGATTTCTAAATTTCTAGTCTCATAAGTCATAACAAAAGAATAACGATGCATAAGAATAAGCATAACAAAGTTGTTTTTCTTAATTCTCACTATATTATTAGTTATCCTACCGTTATATCTAATGAATTCATTCCAAGATCATATTCCTTTATGCTTTTCTACATATTCAGGAATTAGCGTGATTCAACTTATCAGATATGCAGAAATGTATGTTTGAAAATGTGTTTTCGGCCAATAATGTTCTGCACTGAAGAACATGGCAGTGTGTGATCGCTGTTTTTTGTTTCGCGAACATTAAACTGATGTACGAAAACGCATGAACGAATAACGCTAGTTCTCTGTCATAAAGAGTATAATGATCTGATTCTCATCTACAGTTCGTGATTCGAGATTTATTTCGTTTGTTTAAAATTCTCAATTTTCCAATTCATCGGTTTGAGACGAACCAAGTAATGTCCAAATTATAGCAAATCTAATAGATAATGAGTTCATTCACAGTTTCTGTCCTTTCTCTCACATTAACAACTCTTGGAAAGATAAGCTAATTAAATCACAAACTAGAAAAGATTCTAATATAATAAAATATGACATAATAACTGAGTACATTCTCAGCAGCATATGATTATATCTCATCATCATCATCATCATCAGCCTATAATGTCCCACTTCTGAGCACAGGCCTCCTTACACAAATGAGGGTGAAAGGGAATGGGTAATACTCCACCACGCGTGCCCACTGCGGATCGGTGGAGATAGGCTAGTTGGTCAACCTACTGTTGGAATTTTTCAAGCCGCCTAGGAGGCATCCCACTAGCTTAACGACTATCACAATTAAGTGATAACCGGGACCAACGGCTTTACGTGCCTTCCGAAGCACGGAAACGCTCGATTTGAAATACCACTAGACGGTCACCCATCCAGGTACCGACCACGACGGTGGTAGCTTAACTTTGCCGATCGATTAAGAACGGCTAATCATGCTACACCACGAGCGCTTCATGATCTTGATTAGGATATCTAAAAATATATAATTAGTGCTAGCTTAAAGAACTCGCTGACTGATACGACAAAACTCATTTGTCACATGTTCTGGGGGCCTACCACAAGCTCATAAAATAAGGTTAAAATAATCTTATTTGTCTTTTCTCCTGTTTTGACGCCAGATATCAAAAAGGGACAAAATAAGCTTATAATAATATTGTTTTAAGAGCTTGTGTTTGGTCCTCAGGTCCAAAGTTCTTTTTTAACTATGTAAGGACATGTGTTTGACCACAATCTCACCTCGGAAAGTTATAATGTGGCTGATGTTAGTAAGCACACATAGTCTAGAAAAGAACTGGCTCTCAAGTGCAGCAGTCGGAATACACCAGTAGGTGAATGGTAACAGATTTTCAATTTGAAGGCGGTAGCCAGCCAGCCAAGCGGGTTCTAAATTACGCTAATATCATCCTTCACTGGAAGCTCAAACTCATTGTAGGATTCGAACCCACGACTGTCGCCACTGCATTCGACCTCAGTTAACTATCACTGAGCTATCGCCATAAATATCTTAATCAATAGTCTGAATATTTATTATGCTTTATTTATTTATGAGCTGCATGCATAACAACCATAACTCAATCAAATTACAGATATTACATAAAATGTATTATTATCAGACGGCGATTTTATTCAAATTAACTTTCTTTAATATTACGATGACATGACAGTCAAAATCAAAACAAACCTCTCTACAGCTATAAACAAGTATGCAAATAGTAACAATAATACATGTCGATAACTGAACATTTAAACTAGTCGGTCCCACAACTTCGCCTTGCGGCACACCCATGCTAAGCCGATCGAGTCTTTAATTATGATAATATCAATAAACTTTAAAGTTAACGTTGGGTTATTATTGATATAAACAAGTATAATTTGTACTGAGAACTAAACGTAAACGCAGGATTGTGATAAATAGTACGTTAGCGACTGAGTCGAACGCTTTGTCCGAGACCGACACACCCACATTTTTGCTCTGCTTGTTTGGTAGGTTCTCATGGAATGCCTCCGCTGGAACGCATGATGTTAAGTCACGGTTGGATTGTTAAAGCGATCGCGATTTAAGATTACTTGACGTCGAGCCTTGATTTTGTTACGCTAAGATGTTTCGCGTGGTTTCCCCCGCGTTTTGTCAATTTAATATTAATCCTATAGCCATTTATGACGCTAGGAATACCAAGATGGTTGAATAGGTCTTTACCTATGAAATTGCCGTTCTGCAGTACTGGCCATTTCAAATCAAAATAATTTTTGTTTGGCTAAGAATTCTAATTTCAAATTAATTTTATTTTAAAAACATGGAATTCTTTTTCCAAAAGTAGTCATTTGTTTATTGATTAGTGTTACATTTTCATCGCATTTCAATCTTTTTCGTCATCATGGATACGTAAAAAATTCGAGTAATTATGGAATATGAGTACCGTCGTGGCAGCAACGCGGCACAAGCGGCACGCAACATCAACGACGTTTACGGAGCTAACACTACAAACCAACGCACCACCTGTTATTGGTTTGCTCGCTCCCGTTCTGGGAAATTCGACCTGAAAAATGAACCTCGCGGTCGTCCGAAGACTTTGGTCGACAATGACGAATTAAAGGCGATTGTGGAAGCTGATGATACACAATCGACGGCTGAATTAGCAGCAGCTTTCGACATTAGCGTCAAAACAATATTGGTCCATTTGCGTCAAACTGGCAAGGTAAAAAAGCTTGACAAATGGGTGCTCCACGAACTCAATGATCGCCAGCGCGAAGTACGCGTCGAAACGTGCCTTGCACTGCTCAACAGACACACAAATGAAGGAATTTTGAACCGCATTGTTACCTGCGATGAAAAATGGATTCTGTTTGATAACCGCAAGCGCTCAGCAAGTTGGTTGGATCCTGGTTCAGCACCTAAACAATGCCCTAAACGAAAACTTACCCCTAGAAAAGTAATGGTCACTGTTTGGTGGTCTAGCGCCGGTGTGATTCATCACAGCTTCTTACCAAACGGGGTGAGCATTACTGCAGATATGTACTATGAAGAACTAAACACAATGATGGAGAAGCTGGCACATCTCCAACCAGCATTGGTCAATCGCTCGTCTCCGCTGCTCCTGCACGATAACGCGCGACCTCATACTGCACAGCAGACGGTCTCCAAGTTGCAAGAACTGGGGTTGGAAGTTCTCCGTCATCCGCCCTACTCACCAGACCTTGCGCCTACAGACTACTACTTTTTCCAGAATTTGGATAACTTCTTGGCGGGAAAAAAATTCAATACCCGAGAGGCAGTACAAAATGCCTTTGAATAATTTGTTGCGTCCCGTCCAGCTGATTTCTTTAAGAAGGGCATCATTAAACTGCCACTGCGTTGGCATAGATGCATTGATTGCATGGGTGATTACTTCGATTAATACAAATAAAAAATACATGAAAAAAATCGTTTAAATTTTTTCATACAAAACGGCAATTTCATAGGTAAAGACCTAATATAATTATTACACAGTTTTTAATGTACTTTTAAATCATGATAGGATGCTCTATAATCATCATCATTTTGCTCCCCAAACCTATGGTACTGTACCTGCATCAGTCAGTGGTAGTGGTAGCTATGAGTTGCTATTATATCTTCCTCCTGATGGTAAATGTTCATAGCAGTTATATAACGGTATATAACATTTCAACTTTTCAACGTTCATGTAGGTCCTTCATTCACGTCTTTCATTTATAACAGAATGTTATTTACTAATTTTAGATGTATTTTGCTAGGACCTTATAAAACCTAGCTTTGAATTGCAGTGGGCCAGTTACCATCTTTAAAACAATATCTAATATTATGACTTATCTTTCGTCCTTCATTGACTGTCAATTTGCGTAGGCACCCTGTTGTGCTTTATCATCCATGAATATGGTAACTAACTAACCATGCGGGCACTTAACTATCGCTTCGTAATGTTTTGGTCATTTTCGTTATCATGATAGGTTTACCTATTTATACCCGCATATATTACGTTTCTTTGCGTGCTATAGGGGATGTCCATCATTTGTTTATACCATGTTTTTGTGGAAATTAAGTTTGACATCAGATATAACAGGAGCTTTTAGAGTCCTTAACAGCTTTATAGTATTTTTGAAACAAAACAGTAAGTCTGTCTTAATTATCGCTTGGCTCGCAGTTAAAAATATAACAATGACATCAATTGTTTTAATAGAACGCGCGTCCCTCGTGAGAACCAACTGCTTAACACATTGAGATCGCTCTATAGTATTTAGCATAGCTTCTCTCAAATCTTCCATTTAAAAATCTCGTTTGGTTAACATCTTTACACGCTACATAGATCAGTCTACTTACTCGATCGAACACCAAATAGCAAATTAAAATGTTAGAGCAATGTGGCAAATAAATCTTGCATTTCCCGGCGCGGGCGCACCGCAGGCAGGCATGTCGCGGCGATGCTAAATAACTGCGCCCGCGCCGACGCCGCGACGCTCGCACTGCACTTTCGTGTGCGAATCACCTAATTGCGGCTGTAGAAAGTAGTCTTTACGTTTTTTTTTATCAAACTATTCACTGCTTCCGAGCATCGGTAGGATTTTTGTGCGTTACTTTATTAATATTACGTGTAGATTCCACACTAACAAGATGAAAGTTGGATCACACTTTAAATGAATTCCATTTAACATTCCTGTGGTGACTGGTGAACGCGGGACACTCGGAAAGTGAACACGTATCCAGAAAGAAAGTCCACGTCGCTAATTAATGATCTCGTTATTTTTCACGTCTTTTCAGTTAAAATTAATTGCGGCTATTATTTGCTGTCGCGCTTCTTTTTCGCATTTTAAAATGTTTTAAAATCTCTCAGTCGTATCGACTATTATAAAATAGAATATCTCATGCAGAAGGATGTCAAATGTTGTACTCTTTCCTTTTCTAACACACTCAAATCATTATTCCGGTAAGTAGTTTATACGGCATCAAACAGATGTGTTGTCCCAAAATCTTTCGCTGTTAGACACAAACTCTTTGCACTTGAGAGCCAGTTGAATTATTAGTCGTCTACACAAAAGCTATCTCCTGATAATGGTATGTCCTATGGCGACTGTGCCCACTTACCATCGTCGACTGTCCGCATGCTTATCAACCTTCTACGTTGTGGGTCGCCAGATGCCAAATATAAGGAGGTATATCTTCATCCAACATTATATTTTAGTACAGCATCTTCCTAACTTCTCTTTATTAAACTTAATGTCGACCTCTTTTTTTGTGGCTTCAAGGCTTGTTCGAACGAACATAAAATTATCGAGTTGAGGCTGTTTGTATCTGCCTGTCAAAATTTGGAATACCATAGAGTAGGTGCTTTTTAACCGACTTCAAAAAAAGGAGGAGGTTCTCAATTCGGATGTATTTTTTTTTATGTTTGTTACCTCATATCTCCGTCATTTATTAACCGATTTGGAAAATTCTTTTGTTATTTGAAAGGGTACACTTCCCGTTTGGTCCCATTGTCATCAGATCAGGATTTGATTACTTCTTAGTGTACTTTGAAGTCGGATTAAGTTTATTGTAAAACAGTCCAATTATTTAACGGATGATACAGAATAAGAAATCACTATGTTTTGGATCAATATCTTTAATAATTATGCAAAGGATTTTTATCATTATCAGCTGCATAAAAAATACAGCAACATAAAGTGGTTCTTTGATTTGTGGTAAATCCCAATATGAAAGCTACCTCGTGGAGATATTTGCCCAACAATACAAGATAATTTCATTCAAATATTAACGGAATCATGATCCGATCCTATGTAGTTTCAAGGGCAGGCTGCGGTCACGAATGAATCGAGTCACCTTGTGCTTTCAGCTCATGTTAGTGTAACGAGATTTTTTGTGCAGCTTGGATAGCTGCAGTTTATTATTATTACACAATGCCTCTTTTTATTATAATATCATTGTTATTACACTGATTTAAATACCAACTAAAATATAATCGGGGGTCTAAAAAGGAAACTCCAATTTTACTGAATATAATATTTTCCCGAATTCACAGCATATCATATGCAAAAATTTAATTACACATTTTTATCATCATCATCATCATCAGCCTATAATGTCCCACTGCTGAGCACAGGCCTCCTTTCACAAATGAAGGTGACAGGGAATGGGCAATACTCCACCACGCGTGCCCACTGCGGATCGGTGGAGGTAGGCTAGTGGTCAACCTACTGTTGGAATTTTTCAAGCCGCCTAAGAGGCATCCAACTAGCTTAACGACTATCACAATTAAGTGATAACCGGGACCAACGGCTTTACATGCCTTCCGAAGCACGGAAACGCTCGATTTGAAATACCACTAGGCGGTCACCCATCCAGGTACCGACCACGACAGGCGTAGCTTAACTTTGCCGATCGATTAAGAACGGCTGATCATACTACACCACGAGCGCTTCTGGCTAAATGGATAAAATAATTCTAAATGGCTTTGACTTTGATATACTGCAATATTGCTCGACTAGCGTTTTTAGACACGCATGGCAGTCGTCTCTACTGAGAATTCAAAAGGGTGAAGTCTTGGAGAGTGTCAGTCATAATTTACTTCTACAATGAAAGATGTTTTGCAAATGTGTATGGTAATGTATGCCTAGATGTAGGAGTAGGCTTGCCTACCTTGATGTTATCTAGCTTTTTATTGGAAGAAAAGCGTTTCAGTAATTTCAGCTTGACCTAAACCAACTGCCCCCGCGGATTCACCCGCGTTCTCAGGATAAAAAGTTGCCTTTATAGGGGTAATGTAGCTTCCTATTAGTGAAATAATTTTATGAATCCGACTGGTATAGTTACAAAGATTAGCCCGTTTAAACAAACAAACTCTTCCGCTTTATTATATTAGTATACTTAGATATAGATTAGGTACATAAGTTACCCCCAGTGTCTTGACTACGTAAAACCCAGAACTAAGTAAAAGCAGGCCTGTCTCACTCCCATGTTTAGGTACGATTTCGCGCCATACGGTCTACCGGACAAACGCTAGTCGGTTGCAACGCGCCCGCAGCGAATGACGCGTGTGGGTATAAATACCTACGTACTTATATAAAGTGTTTATTGTTCTTATTTTAAAACTATTTTGTGTTGGTATCGTTGTTTTCATAGTACTAGATTTTTTGTTGTTGTTTCATTGTATTGTCCTAATGTCCTTTCTGACTTTATTAAGGTCGGCAAGATCTAATAGGCCCGTTTTGATAGGATACCAGTGTGTCAAAAAGAGACGAGACCAGAAGATACCTTATCTAAACGGGCCACTGAGACCTCAACAACTCATGTGACTTATTTTTAACCGACTTCAAAAAAGGAGGAGGTTTCTCAATTCGACCGTAAATATTATTTTTTTATGTGTGTTCGCGGATAAATTCGTCGTTTATGAACCGATATTGATTTTTTTTTAGAAACTGTTTGTAGTTCCAGAATAGAGAGTGTTCCCTCTTCAAATATACAAACAAACCAATGTTACGTTTTTATAATACTAGTATTATTATACACTAATGAATATACATTAGTGTAGATTTTACTTCTACCTTTTTAGAATAACTAAGATTTAACAAACCACTATTTCAAAAATCAGTAGAATAATATTCAGAAAAACTAGCAGCGAAACCCGGCGTTGCACGGGTTAAAATACATCGCATGTTTAGTGGTATAAAAAATATATAAGGATACATTTTTTAACAGATACTATTATAGATTTCTATTTTCGATTTCGATTTGGTTCTTTTAGTTAGATCAATAATAACACTCGTACACATTTTGGAACTTTACAGATCAATCCAAAAAAAAAAAATAGAACTTTCTCGAACTTTTAAATCGTTTACAATAAATTGCACTCATTTTAGAATTTTCTAGATCATTCTAGAACTTTCTCGAATATTTAAAATCGCTTATTATATTGCACTAATTTTAGAATTTTCTAGAACTTTCTCGAACATTCTAAATCGATCATAATCAATTGCACTTATTTTGGAACTTTCCAGATCATTCGGAAAATTTCTAGAACTTTCTCGATCTCATTCTAAATCGATCATAATAAATTGCACTAATTTTGGAACTTTCCAGATCATTAGGGACATTTCTAGAATGTTCTCGAACATTCTAACTCAATAATAACAGTTTTGGACAATTTGGAACTTTCTAAATGAAGCCAGATTTGTAGAACTTTCTCAAAACATTCTATATCGATTATAATAGTTTGAATTCATTCTAGAATTTTCTAGATCATTCCAGATATTTACACATTTTGGAACTGTCTAGACCATTCCAGAAATTTTGAGATTTTTCAGAAGTCCTCATGCACTTTTTTAGAATTTTCTAGATCATTCTAGAAATTTCTAGAACTTTCTCGAACATTTTAAATCGCTTATTGTACTCATTTTAGAATTTTCTAGAATTTTCTCGAACATCACTCATCGATATTTCACTCATTTTGGAACTTTTTAGATCATTCTAGAAATGTCTAGAACCTTCTCGAACATTCTAAATTGCACCCATTTTGGAACTTTCCAGATCATTCGGGAAATTTCTAGAACGTTCTCGAACATCCTAACTCGATAGTAACAGTTTTGGACATTTTGGAACTTTCTAGATGAAGCCAGAAAATTTATAGAACTTTCTCAAAACATTCTATATCGATTATAATAGTTTGCATTCACTCTAGAATTTTCTAGATCATTCCAGATATTTGTTGAACTTTCTACAAAATTCCAGATCGATTATAACCGTTTTACACATTGGAACTTTCTAGACCATTCCAGAAATTTTGAGATCTTTTCAGAAGTCCTCATGCGTTAGAAAAGGACAGCAATATATGTTTTAACATTTTCGCCACCCACAACCACCCCCTTCCACCCACCGCGACCAAACTCCCTTACTACCACCTGGAGACCAAGAGGTATTTACCACCCCAACCGGAAGTTGATTGGGATTGGTGGTGATTGAGAAAACTGCGTATTTACGTACCCACAAAAGCTTTTTATATATATTATTAGATTAGATTAGATTAGATTTAACAATTCTAATTGTTATTACTTACTCAGTATATCCTTTTTTAAATAATTCTTTAACTTTATTATTTTTTATATAACAAACTTGAAGATTATTAATAACAAACGTTGTGAATTTCGGCTGACGGCCCTGGACTAGGTAGTCGTGCCGTTTCTTGTCCCGTCGTCAGTTATTCCATATTTTATATGCATGTATGTTACTAAAACCCTTCCCCAAAATAGTTGTATTTAGTTTCGTAGACAGAATACACAAATACAAAGTATCAGTATAGGCCTAAAACTTAGATTAAAATATGCAGACATTTAAAAATAACTTTCTGCTGTAATACTAGTTAGCTAGGATATTTAAAATGTCATTATTCACGAAAGGAGAATAGTAATAGGTACATACATAACCGATAAGGAAATATTGAAGATTCATAATACGTCATTAGACAACCCTACCGTAAGTCGTGCCGCGTCATACAGGATAGAGTTATACGATAGAAAGAGAGGGAAGTTGTAGGTGAATATAATTTTAGGCGCGCAGCGCTGCGCGAGCTGGATTGCGCCTTATTACGTCGCTCCAAGAGTCGCTTTTTATTTAAATGTCGTTTTCGAAGTGGGTTTTCTGTACGTAGTACTATTGAATATTCTGTGGTAAAAGTCAGTACCCAGCAAACTAAGATTCTGAGCCACAGACAATACTAACGTAGTCATACGCCCAAGATGTTGATATGTAAATAAATTATCATATCTGCATTCTATCAGACTGCAAATTTTACCTTTTTTTTATTCTACTAAACTAAGAACCTACGGCCCACCTGATAGTAAGCGGTTAACATAGCTTGTAAATAACAATTTTATTTTAACTGGTTAATTTAAGTAAAGTAAGTTAAAACATCAACTCCTTACCGCACTCAGCTAGCCTTCCTTGCATCCGAATCCAACTGACACTTGTACAGGATTTCGATAAAAACAATTGAAAGTTATCACGACAGTAACTCACTCGATTACATATAAAATAGTGAAACCAAGTGCACTCCCGCCCGTGAGTACGATGGCTAACCTACTGGCACGGACCCCACAAGATCTGCTAGTGCTGGGATACTGTCTATTCATTTATTTGTCGATAATTTATATTTTGTTTTATTTTATAGAATTTGAATTCCGCCTCCTTGCGTGTTCCTAATATTCCCGAAAGTCAATGTGAAAGTACTTACCTAAATACAAACAAAAAATGACCTATACAATATTATATATGAATTATTTGAAGTATTGATAGATTGATCATTTTAATTTTTACATCCGTTTATCCACAATCACAGAGTATCGATGACCGAACTTGAACTTGGAAGGGAACTGGCTCAAGTGTAGATGTAGAACCTTGATTATTTTATAAAGCTTGTACTTGACCACAATAAAGTACTTATAGGGCATGATCCCTGCATGCTTTCTTCCCGATATTGAACAAAGGCAACTTGCATACGTTGACATCGGCCCAAACCTATACTATCCTATCCTACTAATATTATTATAGATAAAATAAATAAATATGTAAGTGTGTATGTTTGTTACCTCTCATCTCCGTAACGGCTGAACAGATCTACATTAAACTTGGCACCTATATAAATAATACCCCGGAATAATACGTAGAGCTCTTTTATAACTCAGAAAACATACGATTCAATCCATTGGTACCGCGAGCAAAACCGTACGACGGAAACAAGTAACTACTTTTACTAAAACAACTATCGACATGAGAGAACTAGCACATCACTAGCTGGCTCAAGCCGGTACAGTTGTTGAGCAAAGAGTTTCACTACTCACGATTTGTTTACTGCATTTAACAGCGGGTAATGTGCACAATTCTACGGCTGGTGGATTTGCCCCGCTTACCTGCGCCTGCGAGATGATTGGAATTGCAACCATTTTTGTTTTGAACTTTAACGTAGTTTCGCAAGACAATGCTCTTGAGTGACAAGCGTGGTTGACTCATTTCTTGCGCTAGTTATAATAATAGAGGTAAAAAGATTTTATCAAAGTAAGATTGATTGTTCAGTATCCTTTTAAGTTCTTACCTCTTTATTTAATGCTTATAACACCTTAAGGCTCAATTTACACTGCCGCGGAATGGAGTGGAAGCGAATTTTTACAACGAAATTGTACATAGGAATAATGAACTTTATGTCACATACAAACTAAATACCTATGAGCCATAAAGCGAGGAATTCTCTAGAATGCGCGAGGGTTCCCTCTGTAGTCATTCTAGTCCGGGAGGTGGATTACCCAAAAATATTGGACACGTATTTTTTTGCTTACCAATTCATTAAAAATTTACAAAGATATAGCGAGTCAAAGTTCGGGGGTGGGGACTCGTGAGGTCATTTTAGAGTAAAAAGTGTACTCTAACGTGCCGTCACGCGGTCACGCGGAACTTCAACACACAATATCTTCGTATTTTTTTGTTTGACAAAAGAAAATATGTGTCTTATATTTTTTGATAATGTAAAAGACGGACTAAATAGAATATTTTAGTCATCTAGCCCATTGACATAAAGTTCATTATACTACTTATATACAATTTCGTTGCAAAAACTTCCACTCCATTCCACGGCAATTTAAATTGAGCCTAACAAAATCTGCTGAAAAGACAAAGACAAACTCACCCAGCACTGAAGTTATGAATAAAATTACTTGATATTTGAGGCGTTTCCGCGTAGTTTACATGCTGCTTACAATATTAAAAAGCTGAAAAAAAAACCGTTTGATAGCCCGTATTGAACCCACGTGGCACTGTTAATAATAAAGAAATTCGAATTATCGTTCGTTACAGACTTTTTTCATTTCAGTCTCCATCTCGAACGTGCGTTACGCTAAAATATTCTGTTAAAAATTACTACTTATCTGTAAGCGGTTTTCGATTAGGTAACTACTCTTACATCTTAAATCTCAATGGATATTTTAATTTCGGAAAAGCGAATACTATTATTGCAAGTTCATTGACCACTGCACTTCATGCTTTCTGTTCCTCATCGATTTATTATAATTAATCCATTAAAAATACGACGAAGATTGCAATAATTAATGAAACATTTTAATCTGTGATCATTCGAAACTATTTTGCCGGCGAGTTGTTTCTCATTGCGTCGGTAAATTTCATGAAAAACGAGACAAAAGTGTAAAAAAATGTTTTAGAATTTGGTAAAACACTTTATAAAACCCACTTGCCTGGAGTCATGAAGAGGAATCGCCGTAGCATGTGTCCTGTACTTGAGAGCCGGTACAGACTTGGTCACTTACCATGTAAAACCAACCCATAGTGTTAGATATTTATTCATATTGGTTGGATAATATTATCATGGTAGAAGGATTGAGTGATGTGGCAACACTGACCATAACGCAAATAGCAAAGCATATAAAAGTGAGGGTATTTGTATTTGTAAGAGTTAAGTTTTTCACAAGCTCTCGAGCTAGACACAGATCAGTACGATCATTGTTTTACCCGGTTCTGTAACTTATTATAAGTTAAGACTAAGATTGTTAAGTGAAGTGAATACCTAATTAATTGTAATATTATAACAGTAAACCTATCGGGGCCCATGAGGAGTTTGTTGCGTCGCTTCTTCTCCTCATACGGGAGTTTTCCGAAGCGATAGTATTACGTTGTTTCATTGCCTGCACTACGCCCACCGAATCCTGATACCACAGAACCTTAATCATGGTGTTTGTATCGCTTGGCTGTCGCTGACGCTATTATCAGAAATTGGGATAAAGAGAGGCAATGAAAACCGTACTTGGATTGTTTCCACATAGTTTGAAAAGACTACGTTCCTGAGAACTTTGAACAAGTAAGGAACGAAAGAATAAAGTCTAATCAAGTGATTTGATACCTTAAAATAAGTGCATTTGTGGGTGGTTGTGAAATGCGCGTGCCAATACACGAATGTTAGACGGAATAATAGACCGATGACGGCGCAGGCGGCACGCTTGCAGTATAGTTCATACTGGTAGCGACCAGTGACACAAGTTGGCGCCGGGTGTGCCATGCGAGTGGCTATCTGATGTACATATAGTGGTGCCTGAATGTTGGGGTATACAAATTGCCTGAACACTTATCTGGTGAGTCGATTTCATGTTGATTGTTAATAGATTGTGAAAATATCTGGGGAACGGTTAAATAATTTAAATATAGTCAAGTTAGCTAGATTTTATTGGTTAAAAGTATAGTGTAATTTTTAAATAGGTACGTTGGGTACCTATTTAAAAATTCTATACATATGACCCTATAATAGGGTGTAGCAATTTAATATCATATATATCCTAGAAAGGAAGGAAGGAAGATACTTTGTAAAAACATAAGTTTTAAAATGAATTATTATTCACTAATTGTGCGATAAATTAATTCATTAGCTATCTAACTAGTTGGGTGATTCTCCTTATTTTGCCGGTAGCTCCATAAGTGTATTTTGTTGAAAGAATTCCCCCAGATCTATTGACACAGTGATAGATATGAAATATTTATAGGACGTTCAAAAGACAATGTTTTAAGGTTGAGACTTGAGTCGGTTCATGTACCGGACTACAACCCGGATAACAAAAATATTTTGTTATTTTTTAGTGTTTTGTATTGAATTAATTAACTTTGAATAAGTACTACCGTGCTGGGTTAATCTGAAGTAGCAAAAGTGGAATGAAGTTAGTGGTAAATTTTATTTGAGTGTGTTTTAATAATAATAAATAAAATAATAAAATACATTTATTTCAAGTAACATTCGACTCATAATAAAAATTGTAACAAGTGATAATAGAATATATGTTATAAAAAGTTATATATGACTCCGATTAGTTTCTTCATTTTGCAAAAAATATAATTTATTGGCATACAACATTACAGCTTATTTTTGAATCCATAGGCTCCCGAACTATTAAAACTGTTTCTGGTTTTAATTGTAAAGTATTTTGATAATTATTTTTAAATTGAATACATAGCTGACTGCTAGATATATACATGACTATAATGGTGGTAATAGGTAGCTCATTCGACAAACGTATAGTCTAAAGTACCTGATCAACATGTTTCTCCTCAGAAACAATTTCTAATTAACGAAAATAACACTGTTAATTTTTCAGTAAATATTAGTGATTTTATTTTAACATATTTAAAAGAAACTTACAGCTTATACAAAAATAATAGAATAGATATCATGATTCATTTGAATAATTTAGAACTTGCTGGTAAGGGTTTGCCATGAAGAATCTCAAAAACAACTAAAAATCTAAAATCGTACTTAATTTATTTAGAGATATTAATATTAAATTCACAAGAAATAGGTACTTAATTTAAAAAAAAAAATAGATTTATGAGTTATTTTAATAGTTCAGTTCTTCTGGGCGTATGAAGCGGTTCCAGTATTCACACTATTCCCAATTTAATTCAAGGTTCTAAAGACTTGTATCATTTTCAATGTACAGTTAAATTAAGGGTTCAATTTACAGTTCAATTTAGAATTCACTTTAGAGTTAAATTTAGAGTTCAATACAGTTAATTTAGAGTTCAATTAAGGGTTCAACTTACAGTTCAATTTACAGTTCATTTTAGAATTCACTTTAGAGTTAAGAGTTCAATTTAGAATTTAATACGGAGTTCAATTAAGAGTTCAATTTACAGTTCAATGAGTTCCAATTTAGAGTTGAATTAAGGGTTTAGTTTACAGTTAATTTAGAGTTCAAATAAGGGTTCAACTTACAGTTCAATTTAGATCTTTTAAGGGTTCAATTTACAGTTCATTTTAGAATTCACTTTAGAGTTAGAGTTCAATTTACAGTTTAATACGGAGTTCAATTTAGAGTTTAATACGGAGTTCAATTAAGAGTTCAATTTAGAGTTCACTTAAGAGTTCAAGTTAGAGTTCAAGTTAGAATTCGAGTTCCATTTAGAGTTCAAGTTGGAGTTCAAGTAAGAGTTCAAGTAAGAGTTCAAGTAAGAGTTCAAGTTACGAGTTCAAGTTACGAGTTCAAGTTACGAGTTCAAGTTACGAGTTCAAGTTACGAGTTCAAGTTACGAGTTCAAGTTACGAGTTCAAGTTACGAGTTCAAGTTACGAGTTCAAGTTACGAGTTCAAGTTACGAGTTCAAGTTACGAGTTCAAGTTACGAGTTCAAGTTACGAGTTCAAGTTAGAGTTCAAGTTAGAGTTCAAGTTACGAGTTCAAGTTACGAGTTCAAGTTACGAGTTCAAGTTACGAGTTCAAGTTAGAGTTCAAGTTAGAGTTCAAGTTAGAGTTCAAGTTAGAGTTCAAGTTAGAGTTTTAAGAGTACGAGTTACGAGTTCAAGTTAAGAGTTCAAGTTACGAGTTACGAGTTCAAGTTACGTGTTACGAGTTCAAGTTACGTGTTACGAGTTCAAGTTACGTGTTACGAGTTCAAGTTACGTGTTACGAGTTCAAGTTACGTGTTACGAGTTCAAATTACGTGTTACGGTCCATGTAGAGGTCCATGTAGAGGTCCATGTAGAGGTCCATGTAGAGGTCCATGTAGAGGTCAATGTAGTCAATGTAAAGGTCAATGTAGTCAATGTAGAGGTCAATGTAGGGTTCGATGTAGAGTTCAATGTAGAGTTCGATGTAGAGTTCGATGTAGAGTTCAATGTAGAGTTCGATGTAGAGTTCAAATTCGTTTTCTTGACGTTAACTGCGCAGAAGATTAGTAGTCGCAGCTCGTTAAAAATGAGCGTTGGCGCCCGAGTAGTCTGAGTCTGTTAGCAAAAGCTTTGTGTGGTGTACTTTTATAGAAGTTAAAACTATAAAGTTGAGGCTTTCTCCCTTAGGGTAGTGTGTGTGTAACAAAGTGTTTGGTGTAGCTGTTATGATTGGTTGATCTTAGTAAAGTTTACATTTGGGTTTCTTAACTGTACTTCCTGCCTGAGATTTATTTTATTTTATTTTATTTGCTTATGGAAACTAACAGCTAGGTAATTAACAAAGTTATAATTACATAGATATTGAAAGCTAATTAAAAGTTTCCACAGATATAAGAATAAGTAGCAAAAATAAAGTAGACGGGGGGAGGCACACACACAAGTGAACTGAATGAAACATCGACATTCGAAATAAAATCTGCTATATGATCTGAACACTATGCACTCAAAAAGCAACACACAATTAGTACTTAGTTTACTTTGAATTAACGAGATTTTCCCTTCATAAAGTTGATAAGTAGGAATTATTATTATTATTTATCTCTGGTTAATATGAGTAAGCGTTAGAAAAATGATCAAACTAAATCGATTAATAGCAAAATTGGCTCGCATGTAGGCAGAAATGGCCAAGTGAAATGATCTATTACTGTGCTGGACTTCATTGGTTTCAGGTATATCTGTTAGAGCTTTTCACACCAGAATGTGATTGGACGTGTGATTCACCGTGGACGTGTGATTCACCGTGAGGCCGTATCGGCGTTGGATTGTTGGTCAGACTCGCTTAGATTATAATATTATCATGGTATTGAGACTAAAAGAGTTATGAATATGAAAGTAGATAGTAGAAAAAGATTGAATCATAATATTATCGTGATATTGAGACTAAAAGATTTATGAATATGAAAGTAGATAGTAGTAAATAGAAGTAGAAAAAGGTGGATGAAATGTGTGAAAAATATGGTTAGAAATTTAAATTAAGAAGTTTAGATGTTTTTCACGATGTAGTCTTTAGTTTTCCGCTTTAACATCAGCAACATACGGAATAATAGTTTATAAAAAAATGTACCTATAAAAATATATAAAACACTTGTAAGGACACTGATAAGATGAAATAATATTGAAAGAGAGAGAGAAGAGGTATAAGATGTACGTATCAAAGCATAGAATTTACGCTAGTTAGGTTCGATAAGATACAGGTTTAATTGTGATAAAAAAAAGCAGATGTCCATTCATTTATTTATAAACTCGACAACAAAAACGCAAATAAGTTCTTCAATAAAATCTTGTGTTGAAAAAGTCTTGATGACAGACGTGCAGTCTTGACGATAGATATGCAGTCTTGATGACAGACGTGCAGTCTTGATGTCAGATGTGCAGTCTTGATGACGGACATGCAGTTTTAATAACGGACATGCTATGTTTTCTTCAATAAAATATTGAAAAAAAAATAGAAACTTGATGACATATGTACAGTCTTGTCGACAGACGTGCAGTCTTGATGACAGACGTGCAGTCTTGATGTCAGACATATAGTCTTGATGACAGACGTGCGGTATGATGACAGATATACAGTTTTAAGTAGCAAGAGCGTGAATGAATATTTGAAGAGACACTTCTTATAAGAAAATAGTTGGTATGACCAGTAACGATTAAAAGGAGAAGAGAGGTTAAGTGTTGATATAGCAATCTGGATAAAATTAATAGATGTTGATAGAGCCATCTGAATAAAATTAATAGATGTTGATATAGCCATCTGAATAATAATAATAGATGTTGATTGATAGAAATGAATAGATGTTGATATAGCCATCTGAATAATAGTAATAGATGTTGATATAGCTATCTGAATAATATTAATAGATGTTGATATAGCCATCTGAATAAAATTAATAGATGTTGATATAGTCATCTCATGAATATAATGAATTAGATGTTAATATAGCCATCTGAATAAAAAGAGAGAATAGAAAAGATTAGAAAAAAAGATAAAAGCTTAGAAGAGATAAAAGATTAGAAGAGATAAAAGATTAGGAGAGATAAAAGATTAGGAGAGATTAAAGATTAGGAGAGATAAAAGATTAGGAGAGATTAGAAAAGTTTAGGAGAGATAAGAAGGGATTAGAAAAGATTAGAAATTATATGGAAAGTTAAAAAAATAGATAAGCATAGAGATGACGATTATTAGAAATTTGGATTTTAAAATGTTGTATTCATATGAAGATAAAAGAAGAAAAGGAGGGAAAGGATAGATAGAGAGTTTAATATTTATTCGTGTTTAATTCATATGTAATGTAACCGTTAATCTAAAATGTTATATAACAAATGTTTTTGCATGTTAGCTATTTGACAAAGTGTAAGAAATCTATAAACTGCTACTTACACCTTGTGGAATGTTAAACTACACTTTCGGCAAAAAAAAGGGAATAGGTATAGATAGATGGGATAGATATAGATAGATGTGATAGAAATAGATAGATGGGAGAGATATAGATAGATGGGATAGATAAGATAATATTTGGTAATTGATTTTGGTTGGAGTTGATAACTGACTGAATACACTGTCGGTATGCAAATTCTGGCAAAAAAAAGGGGAATAGATATAGATAGATTCAAAATTCAAAATTCAAAATTCAAAATTCAAAATCATTTATTCAAATAGACCTTCGCAGGCACTTATGAAAAGTCTGACTCTAATACTCTAATACCGGTTCGGAAGGTTGCATTTGCTGAGAAGAGCCGGCAATAAACTCAGCAATTACTCTTTTCAAAACAAGCTTAGATTCATTACATAATATTTACATTCTAATCGCACTGACAACAATTGCGTGCCCCGGCGCGGCGGCAAAACTACAAAGTAGACTGAATCTATATTTAATAAGTAAATAAATAAATGGCAAACTTAAGCAGACCAACCCCCACAAGCAGCACCTGTTCACAAGTATGACGCGTGTGGCAGCCATCGCCCTCCTCGCCATATTGGAGGGAAGTGAGCGACCCGTCACACGACGCCGCCGCAAGCAAAGGCCTTAAAGTGAGCATGACTTATTTAAGTCTGCCTTAGAAATAAAAAAAAAAAAACTAAAAGGAAACTACTGAACACGCAATTTGTTATCACTATGACTATTGACAAGTTTATACTAAATATCATTTAGGTATATAGAAAATATAACAATTTATTAGACAGACATAATATATCGATGAATTTAGAAATAAATGAAAAACATTAAATTGAATTAATTACTATAAGTAATAATCTGTAAATTAAACAAAAAAAAAAGATAACATATAATAATAATAGCATACTCTGAATTAAAATGGACCTTGAACTAGCTGCTAAGTGAAGCAAGTGCAGAGAGAAGCTACTTCCATACATCCTTGTCGTCAATATAATGAGACACTTTATAATACGCCCTACTCAATAACCGCTTTTTGATATGTTCCTTAAATTTAAAAAAGGACATACTGGTCACGCTATGAGGAATTTTATTGTAAAATTGGATACAATTCCCAAGAAAGGACTTATTTACTTTAGCTAATCTAAATCTAGGCACAGTTATTTTGTCTTTGTTTCTAGTGTTTCTATCGTGATAATCACTATTGACTGGAAACAAATTAATGTTTTTACGAACATACATAATATTTTCAAAAATGTACTGAGAGGGCAAAGTTAATATATTAATTTCCGGAAATACCTTTCGCAGAGATTCGCGAGAACCCAAACAGTAGATGGCGCGAATTGCTCTTTTTTGCAATACAAAAATTGATTCCAAGTCTGCGGCAGAGCCCCACAGCAAAATACCGTAAGACATAAGGCTATGAAAATATGCAAAATAAATTAATCTGGCTGTATTAATGTCCGTCAGTTGCCTTATTTTGCTGACTGCAAAAGCAGCGGAGCTCAGTTTACCACCTAAGGCTTCCAGGTGAGCACCCCACTGCAATCTACAGTCTATGGTCAGACCAAGAAAAACAGTCTTATCTACTACATTAAGTTTAGTACCGTCCACAATAACATTGGTATCAACTTTTGGTACATTTGGTAATGAAAATCTTATACATTTAGTTTTTTTAGAATTTAGCATTAGATTGTTGGTAGCAAACCATTGAGACACAGTTTCCAGAGCGTGGTTAACTTTTAAAAGGTCTTTGTCTTTTCTATCTACTTTAAATATCAGAGACGTATCATCTGCAAACAAAACGACATCTGATAGTTCTTTCACCATGTAAGGTAGGTCATTTATATAAACTAGAAACAGAAATGGGCCTAAAATCGAGCCTTGAGGTACGCCTGATGGGTTAGATATAGATTGATGGGATAGAAATAGATAGAGGAGATAGATATAGAAAGATGGGATAGAAAGATGGGATAGATAAGATAATATTTGGTGATTGATTTTGGTTGGAGTTGATAACTGTCTGTATACACTGTCAGTATTAGTTTTAGAGATAGGTGAACTGATGTTGATGGATCCATCTGAGAAAAAGAATAGTGGATGTTGATGGATCCATCTGAGTAAAAGTGATGTAAGTGATGATCTGTATTATTTTACGATATTGATAACTTTATTTGCTACGCGAAGTTTGAGGACAAACTTGATGTCAGGAAAGGCCGAATGTTAGATATTTATTCATATTGGTTGGATAATATTATCATGGTAGAAGGATTGAGTGATGTGGCAACACTGACCATAACGCAAATAGCAAAGCATATAAAAGTGAGGGTATTTGTATTTGTAAGAGTTAAGTTTTTCACAAGCTCTCGAGCTAGACACAGATCAGTACGATCATTGTTTTACCCGGTTCTGTAACTTATTATAAGTTAAGACTAAGATTGTGAAGTGAAGTGAATACCTAATTAATTGTAATATTATAACAGTAAACCTATCGGGGCCCATGAGGAGTTTGTTGCGTCGCTTCTTCTCCTCATACGGGAGTTTTCCGAAGCGATAGTATTACGTTGTTTCATTGCCTGCACTACGCCCACCGAATCCTGATACCACAGAACCTTAATCATGGTGTTTGTATCGCTTGGCTGTCGCTGACGCTATTAATAGTAAATAAAACTTTAATGTTCTAATTTTTATAATCTCAGTCAACTCGAATTGTTAAACTTTTGTAAATAGTAATAGTAGGTAATTCATAGAAGATGCCTAAGAATAGGGACTGCTCTACTCCGTCTAGCTAAGGTGTCCATCACCCATGCAGTTCATACGTAGATAGTGTACCAAATATAAGACATACCTTTTGACCAAGCAAAATTAACCCTATCGCGTCACAATATGGTTTATCTGTTAAGAGGATATAGTTGAAATAAATCGTTCCTTGAAAGGCGTGGCCTAGGCGGCCGCGCGGGGGGCACTGCCCCTAGAGAACTATCAAAGTTTTAAAAAATCGCGCCACAGCAAGATACGTTCGGGCGGACTCGGGCGACGCCGGCAGAAACACGAAGGCCGAACCGCCATCGTTTAAATCACAGAGTATATTTTATTGGAGAGCAGTATAAGTTAATTTTTTTTATTAGATTTTGATGCAATGATTATATATAATGATTAGATTGCAATTAACGATTTTTTACCAAAAGCTATAATAATGAACATGAATGAAATGTACATTGTATAAACTCGTATTGACATACAAATATGAGTATATTTGTATGTCAATACGAGTTTATACAATCTATATATATAAAATTCAAAGTCCTGACTGACTGACTGACTGATTGACTGATATATCAACGCACAGCCTAAACCACTGGTCCTAGAGACATGAAATTTAGAGGGTATATTCTTTGTGACGAGTAGGTATCCACTAAGAAAGGGTTTTTCGAAATTCCACCCCTAAGGGGGTAAAATGGGGGATGAAAGTTTGTATGAAAGTCCGTCAGTTTCAAAGTTAGGATCTTCAAATGTTGTGTTTAGGCTGAAGATTCAAAATTAATGTATACGTGTCTCAGCGTTTTTAATAATTCCACCATCGAAGCGGGATGAAGTTGTTTTGTTTTGTTTTATTGTTGTAGAAAAATATGTTATTTGATTCCTGTAGGCCACGCGGGCGGAGCCGCGAGCAGAAGCTAGTGTATATATACTGCAGGTAACAAAAAGGGTATATGACGTTTAACCAATCAGCGCGCAAAGTGCGTTCCGACGCATTCAAGTTCAAGTATGATGCCAGTTTACAATATGACGGTTTGACAACGTTAGATTATAAACTATCGAAAATGAATACGTTATATTGTTAGCAGTATGGTACAGTTCACACTATTTCGGGGAATTTATAATCTCGCTAGGTTGATTATAAACTAACGGTTTTCAAAAAAATACGGTGACATATACACTTTTATATATGTTTTTGAGTTTGTTTTTGTATATACGTCTATTTATTTGGCACGCTCTGCAGCCTAAACAGCTTGATAGATTTAAACATAATTATGAGGTGTCGTTAGATTCGTTTTAACTGTGGGATTCGAGTTAGGGCATCGGAACCGTATTTTCCCGGTTCCAAAAAAACCGTGAATTTCCGGTTCTGAGGGTTGCAATAAGAAACGATTTTAGACTATAAAGAACCGGTTCTTTCGGTTTTTTCTGTTCTTTCATTTAATTTTAAAGAGTCGTTTAGGATGCATCAGTAAATTTCGTAGAACGATCAAAATACACTATAGGTGGTTAGTGTCGCAACATGAAGCTTCTTGTGGCGTTTAAATATTATTAATATTCCAAAACGGCAGCTTGTGGTGAGCATGTTGGTGTGTAGCGTAGCGACACCAAACTCCAGAAATTTAACAATTTTTAATTGATTATGTGTATAATTATTAACTATTATTAATTGATTATGTGAATTATTATGTTTATGCAATTATTGAAATTCCTATTATGTTCCTAAAATGTAATAATACCTATAAGTAATTAATTGTTCATCATCTAAATATCCTGTTCCTAACAATTTGTGATCGACGCAATATGTTCGCTTCTTCCATTCTGCCTTTTTATCCGTCATAACAGCATTCGCTCCTTTCTTATTTACATCATCTTTCTCACGATCTATCCATCTCTTTTTCCATATTCATAACTCCACCCACTTCCAAATTCAACTTTTTTACTCACGTGGCTTTCATTCCTCCTCATAACATGTCCGATGTCCATACCGCTACTTTCAAGCTCTGTATGTACTCATTATTAATCATATCCATTATTGTCACTCCATACATCCATCAAAACATTATCATCTCAACTGCATGTCTTTTATCCATCTTCTTTACCTAATGCCCAATTTTTTTTTTTTTTTATAAACATTTATTAAACCCAAACATCACCAAAATTACAATGTTCAAAATCGCCAAACTGCTAATGCAGTTTGTAGGCGTAACGCTCTTGACACATATATGACCTAAACATATATCAGCATGTCCTTGCAACACAATCACTACAATGACATGATCATATACATAAGTAGGTACATTTACTCACTACCTTTCTCATTAACCATAACACAGTTTATCCTTTATTTTACACATGAATTCAAACAATTTTTGACAACAACAGTTCCCTTGTTTTCCGTTTCAATAGAAGTTTACTTTTAATATTCGCATCTCTCAATACACGGTACTTATTCTATAATCGTGGAACTACATATTGACGGGTTCTCTCACCATAACCATATATTAAGACCTATCATCACGGACTATATATTTTCCCCTTTAGCTTCAGAGATCCCATGGATCACATGTTTGTCTTTTGACCTGTCATCATTTTATCCAACCTGAGATGATACACTACTTTATATCACTGTTAGTATTACCATCGTTCTGCATTATGTGAACCGAGGTACGCACGGCTACAGATCAAGCTATAGTTTCCAATATAAGCTGACCTCTCATTGTAGGGAAATCCTATACAATGCGAGATCAGCTTATACTGGAAATGTATAGCTTGATGTGTGGCCATGTGTAACAGAAGTAGTAGAAGACTGGTATTGAAACTCCTCAATTAAAATAGGCACGAAAGTAGAGAGACCGCTAAAATCGCAGAACATGTGTTCAGTTTTAGTTCAGCTAATTTTCAAGCTCTCTCCAGTTCTTGTTGCCATTTCATCATCCTACTATGGACATTAAATCCATTTTCACGGACGAGAACAATGTTATCGGTTAAAAGCATGTACCAGGGTACCTCCTTCTTATTTCCAACGTCAAAGCATCCATTACCAGCAGGAAGAGATAAGGCATCATAGCAGACCCTTAGTGTAAGCCGACACCTAAATTGAACGTATCGGTATCTATAAGTAATTTGTTATGTTAGGTCATTGAATTATTACGCTTAGAAGCGAAGTATCGAACAAAAATCCTCGCGGCTCGTAGGCCACTTGACAATCAATGTGTGCGTGAGTGCCATATAATTACACTCGCTGACACGCACACAAGCGCACGAGTAATGTTGCAAGCTAAACGAATTTTTTCGGTAAAATTAACCTTCCGATACTAGTGAATGAAATCGGAAGTAAGTATTCATAAAATTAATTAAATAGTTTAAATTAATGTTCTGCGTCTTAGATAATTTATCATAGACACAGGCCTGTTATTTATTTATTACTAGTTTAATGGTTACGTTTCATAGTACTTATGTCGGTTATTTTAACATAGTAACCCAAGACAATGTGCAAAGCTATGAACGATCGTACAATTTGTAGTAGGTATTGTTGGTAATGATAGGTTTCATATATGAGAGGTTGTATAGAAAAAGAAGATTAAGAAGTATGTAGGTATTTAATTATCATTATCGTATAAAAGACGAATAGCGATACATTCTTATAATATCTAACTGCATCTATACTAATATAATATTAATATTTATAATACAATAAACCGGAAGAGTTTTTTGTTTGTTTGTTTAAACGGGTCAATCTGTAAAAAACTACCAGTAAAACTAATACTGTGTAAAACTACCAGTCTGATTCGAAATTATTTCACTAATATGAAGCTACATTATCCCCAGTATTATAGGCTACTTATCCAAAGAACGCGGGTGAAAACGCGGGGGACAGCTAGTCAGTTATAATAGCTATAAGTAAAAGAAACAACTTATCGGACTCAATTACTTACTCTACTTCCTACTCTAACAAAATCAGTATCAATTACGTAAAACAACACAAATTCGCACACAAACAGCTGGCAACACTTTGCTCGAAATCTGAATGAAGTATTTTTATTTTTGAATTTTGTTATTTAAGATGAATTACGCAATAAAATTAGTGGCTTATCTGTGGAATATTACAACAGCATTCTAATTTTTCTTCCCTGATGAATTATGACACAATTTTACTGCACAAACCGTCATATTTATTATTTTTCTGAGAGCTCCACTCACTAAAACGCCAGTCAGTACACTGACAGCACGGCCGTCATTTGGAGCCATTATGGCTCCAATTGAATGGATTATGTTTCGCGCGTGTACTTTGTTTCTATGTGTAATAATTCAATGTGTTAGGTATATTTTTATTTAAAAGAACTAATAAAATCTTTTTGATGCTAAATAATTAAAAAGAGCAAAAGTTTATATTGAATTAATAATGGAACCTAAAGAACCGGGTACCCGGTTCTGGATTAGATCTGGAACCGAAAAACCGGTTCACAAAATATGGCCGGTTCTCGATGCCCTAACTCGAGTATATATTATTATATTATGTGGTATCTATTAATAAAAAACGAGAGGAAGTTTTTTTTCATTATTATTATAATATGGATATCAAATAGGGGAAAGTGGGGGGGATTCGTACACCGGGCAATTAGCATATAGCATTCGTGCAATGGCCATAATTCGAATACGCAACATAGTGGCGCCTTCGTATCTGTGTGTGTAATGCCCACTCACACACATAATCTAACCGCGGAGTGGCTTGCCAATGCGGCCGCCGGCTTCGATGTGACAGGATGTTACGAGTTTTCGCTTCGCGAAAGTAATTTTTGGATGCAACTTTAAACGTGTTTATCTCTATAAGTGTATTAAACTGATTCTTTGTTCTGTTTGGGTACATATTTAAGTTTATTATTTCGACATTTACTTGAAGATAATGTCAGCAGTTATTTTTATTTTCAATATATTAGTTGAATTATGGTCAATATCGAAGTTTATGTTAAATTTAAATTACTTATTAGCCTAATATTAAGGCTAGATTGTAGTATGAATAGGGAACACTAAAGAAGGTAAAAAATAGGATAAATAAAAAAAATATTAATTGAATTTCTTGGTTGGGGTACCTACGTACAGGTCCGAACGGGGTGGATTCGTACTGTACGAATATACCTATAATGTACGTTAAATTTTGGTTAAGAAGCAAAGTACAGATACTGAAAGTGAAGATGAGACTGACATGAGTTTAAGAGAAATTTCCTGTCCTCCCATTGAAGAGATTGCTGAAGGATCTGATGTGGAGAACGAAACTCTAGTTATAATATAACTGAATTCGTGAAAGAGAAAGGCTTTATTCTAGTGAAGTTCGAGAAGAAAAAGTCTGTCAAACATAGTGTTTGACAGACTTTTTCATGGTCATGTGATTACCAAATATAATCCTACTGAGTACAAAGTTTAATTTTTATGGTACCCCAACACATGTACGAAGCTACCCCGTGTGTGGGGGTACATACGTACGTTTTTTTTTTAAATCGTCATAGCTTGGCCACACTTCTTTCTATGAGATAGTCGTCTAAGGGAATATTGTAGGCAAATATACAAGCAATCTAGCAATGCTCAAATTGTTTTCAAATAGCGTTTACTTTTTCTGCTATAGGGCTCGAAGTGGAAAGTGTACGAATCCCCCCCACTTTCCCCTAAAAGCTTGTAGTCATTTCCATATCAATATATACATATATATAATAACACGTCCCCGCCTGCAATACCTTATAAAACTCAAGAATATTCATAATTCTATAGGTTACAATGCTTGTTCTTCTCTTTTCAGTTAATTTTTCAATTGGTGTGAATGCTACCTAAATACCTAACTACCTGATGTAATTATCCCTTTTCGGAGAGTTATATATACCCTTTTTGTTACACGTTGTATAGATTTATGAAATAAACTATTTAGGTAAAATCTGTTAGAGGTAAATGCTATACTATAAATTTTAAATATTCAATAAATTAGCTTTCACCCTGTTCCCGAAGTTATTACTTATTGAAATAAAAGCAAATATTAGTGCAATCATCAGTGTCTGTGTCGTAGATAGGTACCTATGGATAGGATAGGAGAAAAACGAATTATGTATTTTAATTATCTTTATTTATCATCTTGGGCTGTTTTATAATTCAGTTCTGACATTAGTGTTAGATCAAGAGCAGCTGAAAATTGGTTTAATTTTACAGCACCACAACCTGCAGTGACTACTCCAGCAACTGCCATTTTATCTAAGTTGTTGGAGGTATTTCGTATCTTAAGTCTTTTTACATAGTGAGCAACATAACGTAAAAATCGATGTAAGGCCTGATGTTTATTCTGAAATAATCACATTAGTACTGAAGCCACAATGAAGCATTGACGCATGCCTAGAAATTTTCAACAGTTCGTTGGAAAAAATTGTATTTCAACAAATCTGTGACTGAACTTACTGAAGTTTTCAATGTACTCTGAAACAAGGTTACAATATTCATTACAAATTTAAAACGAAGGCTAACTAGTCTATTAAAAATGGCGTTAAGTTCTATGTAAGGAGAAGTTCAAACCTCAGCAATGAGGATATAATATAAAGTGTTCATGAGTGTGTGTTTGTTTGTTGTGTGATATTATTGGTCTATTGTCAAGAATTTGCGGACTATCCTACATGTGTTCAAGGTAACGGTTTTTTGTAGTTGGATGTATGTCATTTTATGGATTCCGAGTATTTTTAGCCTGGTGTGAAAAGTATGAGGTACTATACCAGTGGATGATAGTATTATGGGAACTGTTGTAACTGTGTATTATTATTATTCACTTAATTTATTTTGATTCTTAAAATATATTTTTTATAACATTAGTATAAAATATCAAAAATATTATAAAAAATCTAATCTAATCTAAAAATATTATAAAGAATATCTATACAAAATCTAACAATGTTATAAAAAAACCTAATCTTAGTGTGCCGCCGGCAGCGGGGTAGGGCCCAAGCTACCGGTGGTTAGGGCTGCAGAGAGAGGAATCTCCTGACGATGCGCGCTGTGTCCAGGAGTGCCGCCTTCTGTATCTGACCCTTGACCCAGCCATCTAGCGAAAGCCTCGTTAAGATGTTGGTCGAGACTCTTCGCTATGAGACCGTTCGCCGAAACAACTATCGGAACAATGATCGTCGAATCAACATCCCACATGGCGGTTACCTCGTGAGCCAAGTCAAGGTACTTGCTGAGCTTGTCCTTCTCGGCCTTCAGGAGATTCTCGTCATGGGGGATGGTGATGTCGACGAGCACTGCCCGGCGCTTCGATCGATCTGTCAGCACGATATGAGGCTAATAAGCCTCATATCGTGCTCTCTCATCACGGACAGTACTATTATAGATCGATCCCAATAGAGCGTGACATGACAATTTTCGAGAACTGGCGCAGGTGCGTACTTATAGTACGGTATTTCGGACTATACAAGGCCGTATCGAAGAGCAAGTTGCTGGTGAATGATTCTGGCTACTAGGTTATGTCCGTGCATGTACTCACCGTTAGCAAGATGAGAACAGCCGGAGATAATATGCCTGAGTGAATCTCTGGGACGGTGTCCCGGAGCGGCATGCGGCATGCTCGACAGATGTCGACCGTACCGTCCGTCAGGATATATCTTCGGTAGTTATTCGTCTTGATAACTTCGTCCGCAATTGCACAGACAAAACCTTCGGTTTCCCCAAATAGGTCACCAAAGCATAGCCAGTTCACTGACGCGAGCAAATCTACATTGGGCACTGTTAGGGCCCTGTAGAACCGCCCGTGTAGCTCCTTACTCTTCCATACGTCCCTGCGGTCCTCGATACTTTGGTTTGCGCCAGTTCTCGTTTGCCAAGGATAATGGGGTGAGGCTCCTATCCACTGCCACCACATCGCGATGCATCCCACACTCGTTGTCAAGGAAATACTTCCTAAGACTGCACACCTCGCGGTTGTGGAGGTCCTTGGCGTTTAAATAGCCACGGCCTCCACATTTACGCGGGATGTACAATCTCTTAACAGACGAGCGTGGGTGTAGCATGCGATGAGTTGTGAGCAGAAGACGGGCCCTTCTATCCAGGGCGTCTAGCTCACTTTGAGTTCAACTTAGTATGCCAAAGGAGTATGTGAGCAGGGGCGTTGAAGGCGCGCACCTTGTTGCCACCCGATAATAGACTGTTCAGTACTTTTGTCAGGTGACAGAAGAAGCGCTCCTTCACCGCCCGCTTTATGTCCCCATCCACAATACCCAACGACTGTGACATACCAAGGTACTTATGGGTTTCTGTTTCGGAGAGAGATCTGAGAGACATTATCTCAGAAAGCTGTAAATTTTTCGAATTTACGACTTTCCCCCGCTGTACATGCATGACCGCATACTTATCTATACCAAATTCCATCTTGATGCCGCTACTAAACATTTCTGTAATCTTCAGTAGCTCCAACAAGTTCTGACGTTTTGGTGCAAACAGTTTAAGGTCATCCATACGTACAACAGGTGAGAAATGCTCTCACCACCTCTCCGAAGCCGGCAGCCTAGTCCTGAATCCTTCAGCAGAGTACTGAGCGGATTCAAAGCTAGGCAGAACCACAGATGACTCAAACTGTTACCCTGGAAAATATCTCGCTGAATCCTTATAAAGTCCTGCGGGCCAGAGGTGCCATCACCACCACCTGGTTGATGAAGGACTGTGATCCACTGCCTCATACATGCGCTTAAGAAGGATCTTAAAGCTGTATCAACTTTATACAATTCCAAGATCCTCTCCAGCCATGAGTGAGGCACCGAATCAAATACCTTCTTGTAGTCAATCCAGGCAGCCGAGATGGCTCACCTGTCCCGCGGACCTGTTGGCAAATTGTCATGTCAATGAGGAGGAGCTCTTTGGTACCACGGGACCCAACCCTACATCCATTTTGAGAGGAGGCCAAAACGTTGTTCGAAACAATGTGCGTATTAATTTTTGTTCTCAAAATGGATGTAAGGAGCTTGTATAGTGTAGGCAAGCACGCGATGGGTCGATAGTTTTTCGCTTCCGTGGTACTATCACAAGGAGGTAACACCGGTTGTAAGGAAAATTGGCAGGGAACCAAACTCAAGAGCTTGTTGGAATTGCGTTGCCAACCGTTCGTGTGAGCATCGAAACCACTTTATTCAAAAGTTGTGCAATCCATCCGGCCCAGGACTTTTCCAGTTCTGGGTCGTGCGGATTGCACAACTTATGTCATTGGGGCTGATGGTAATGGCCTCCATTGGTTCGATGGACTCACACTCACGTTTGACAACACTCATCCAATCACCCTCGGTGTGTTGGACAGGCATTGACCAGATACTACGCCAGAAATTAATCATGGCAGTAGCACTTGGCAGCTGTCCATCCAACACATGTTGGTCGGTTCCCTCCCACTTTCGGTATACCTTCCTCTGGTCACTCTGGAAGAAGTGATTCTGTTGGAATCGATCCACACGCTCTCTGTAGCGGCGAATACGGCGTACCCACGCATGAACTTTTTACTTCAAGAAGTCAATGCGCTCTGTGACACAGGCAATGTAGTATTATTATTATTAATTATGTTAAGATTGTACCTAGGGCATCGAGAACCGGCCATATTTTGAGAACCGGTTTTTTCGGTTCTGGTTCTAATCCAGAACCTTGGTTCTTTCGGTTCCATTAATTATTCGATATAAACTTTTGTTCTTTTAATTAATTTATGATCAAAAACATTTTAGGTAGTATAATAATAACAATAAAATAGTTTTCTATGTTCGAATATGTCGTAGAATGACAATCAAACAGTGATTTCTGAATCACAGCTTTTGATTAAAATAACATAAATGTAATCAAGTCTTTTAACAAACCAGTTTTTTTATTTATATTAGATTTTTTTAAATAAAAATGTACCTAACATAACAAATTACAGTATTACCCAACTGATATGTCGCGTCGTGAACGTCGTTCGCACAGAAAAGAAAGTATGGCCCCGAAGATTAACGAAAGAATGCTTAAAACTTACAATCAACCTTAGATCTCTACTATCTTTATAGTAGAGATCTAAGGTTCACAATACACTGCAGCTGTTAGTTCCGTTTCCGTTTCTCGCAAGTCACGCCTCTCCACACGGCGCGCGCTAACATAGCGGCAGCTGCTGACCAATAGCGTTTCCCGCGCTTTGAAAATGTATCTTCGGCGCATGTACATCGGTAAGCCATATTAATTGGGTACTACTGTACTTATAGATAACGATACGTTAAATTTAGGTGGCGGCTTACACTAAGGGTCTGCTATGATGCCTTATCTCTTCCTGGTGGTAATGGATGATTTGTCGTTGAAAGAGTAGATGTTGAAATGGCTACAAGAGCTGGAGAGAGCTTGAAAATTAGCTGAACTAAAACTGAACATATGTTCTGCGATCATGAAGCAATATTGATTCATGTCTGCGATTTTGGCAGTATTTCTATTTTCGCGTCTATTTTACTTGATGGAGTTTCAGTACCAGTCTTCTACGACTTCTGGTACCTCGGTTCACAAATGCAGAACGATGTAGATTGGATGAAATGACGACAGGTCACAAAGTAAACATGTGATCCAAGGTCAAACAAATATATAGTCCGTGATGACAGGTCTTAGTCTTAATATATGGTTCAGAATGTTGGGCATTAGGTATAGAAAATGAATGAAAGACATGCAGCTGAGATGATTATGTTGAGATGGATGTATGGAGTGACAAGAATGGATATGATAAATAATGAGTACATAAGAGGAAGCTTGAAAGTAGCGGTATGGACATGTTATGAGGAGGAATGAAAGCCACGTGAGTAATAGAGTTATGAATATGGAAGTGGTTGGATACACGGGAAGTGTAAATAAGAAAGGAGTGAATGCTATTATGTCGGATAGAAAGGCAAAATGGAAGAAGCAAACATATTGCATCGACCACAAATAGCTGGGAACAGGATATGTAGATGATGAACAATAAATTACTTATAGGTATTATTAAATTTTAGGAACAATAGGAATTTCAATGATACATAATAATTCACATAATCAATTAATAATAGTTAATAATTATACACATAATCTATTAAAAATCGTTAAATGGCTCTTCACAAGCTGCCGTTTTGCTTTATTAACATTATTTAATCGCTACAAGTAGCTTCATGCTGCGACACTAACCACCTATAGTGTGTTTTGATTGTTCTACGAAATTTACTGATCCATCCTAAACGACCTTTTAAAATTAATCGAAAGAAACCGAAAGACCCGAAATAACCGGTTCTTTATATTTAAGAACCGGTTCTTATTGCAACCCTCAGAACCGGGAATTCCCGGTTCCGATGCCCTAATTGTACCTCAATGTAATTGATATGTGTGTAGACGAATCATTCTTAATTTAAACGGGTAAAATAGTTTGACAGAGCTTAGCTGTAAAAAAAAAAACAAAAGCTGCGCGCCATATTTGTTAACGTTTTTATTGTGTGGTTGATTATTATCAAAAATTTACTCCAAGAAATACAAGTCTGTTTTTTCCTCTCAAGTGTGTTGAAAAACGTCGTATGATACGCGTGTGTAGTGATCGTTACACTTTCGGCTGTTATCGCGTTCGCCTTAATACCGCCTCGTCTGTCGTACCAACATTCCACACATTAGGGAATGCAAACCGGTTTCACCGAAAATCGAAAACCGGTTATTAGGTATGGTTTTGAACAACAAAAAAAAACGGTTTCGATTTTTTTCGGTTTCTTTCTTTGTTTGGAAAAAGGAAGATTAGCCGCCGTTTTTTAAACTGACTCCAATGCAGTGAGGATTTTTGTGATGAATTGAAGTGTGTTGATGCGTATAGTGTTGAGCTGGTTAGAAAATAACTTATAATAATTTTTTTTTTTATGAAAGGTATAAAAAATGTTAAAAAAATATACTACTTAGGCAGCAAACAAGCGTACGGCCCACCTGATAGAGAGTATATCATTGATATGCTGGAAGGACAGTGTACGGGATAATTCAGAGCCTTGTGGAACGCCAGCATTAATGTCATGCTGTCGGAGCAACTACTGTCAACGAAAGCTCTTATGTATGTGCCAGACAGCAAGCTGACTGATTGGTGTTATTTTTTAACCGTCTGCACGACAACAAAGACTGAGTAATGTTTTTTTTATCTAAGGAAAGTCAAAGTCAAAGTCAAAGTCAAAGCCATTTATTCAATTAAGGCCCTGGTAGGGCACTTATGAAGGTCAAAGCTACTGAAGTTACCACCAGTTCGTAAGTCGGCCTTCAACTGAGAAGAACAGGCAAGAAAACATTCGTATAATAATAATCACGTGTTTGTGTACACGCAAGTTATTGTGCTGCTACAATATGCTATGTAACATAATATTACGTGTGAAATGATTATTATAACGTACGAAACATAATTTAATAAATGTTTAAATAAACATAATTTAATAAATGTTTCTTCATTACTGATCTAATTTTTATTTAACATTTTAGTTTTTAATTGCTATGAGATATAATGACTTTATCATTATATCTCATAGCAATTAAAAACCATGCAAATATTATGTTTTTATGATGTCATTCAAAATAAAATCAAAAGCAACGAACCGCGTAGTCTATATAAAGAGAGTTAAATAAACCATGGAAATAATAGTTTATTTAACTCTGTAGATTTATCTTTATTATCAGTTTGATGAAAAAGAGATGGATGGATATTGTGAAAGATGACATGAGTAAGAAAGGAGTGAATTTTGGTATAACGGATAGAAGAAACTAATGGAAAAAACGTAGATATTGCGCCGACCCCAAATGATTGGGAACAGGGCAGCCAGATGATAATGTTGATGAATTTGATGTTTATTTTATACCCACTCTATTAACTTTAACTGACAATAATTCCTATTTACGATTTTTTAATCTTTGGCGCGGTTATTATCTATAATTCGAGCTATAGAAATAACGTGGAAAAAAAACGAGTGAACATTTAAATAACCGGTTAACCGGTATTAAAACCGGTTAACCGGTTTTACCTCTAAAAAAATAAAATTTGTTTTATCCGGATACTAAAAACTAACGGATAATGCTAGACCTAAGTAGGTGTACAATATACATACTCACTTCCAAATTCACTTTGGAGGACTGCTGCTTATCCAAATTTTCGAAAAACAACGTTGATTCATTATCTGCGACAACATCATAAGCTGCCAGCGGCGCTACCAAGGAAGTCAAAAATTATTCTGTGGGTTCTACCATGATCTTTTCACGACTGTAACTTTTTTGTGGAGATTGTTCCCTGTGAATCATAAATATTTTATTTCATTTATAGCACCTACAAATATTATTAATAAAAAGATAAGACATAAAAAGAGATAGTTGTCCTAAGTACACCATATGAAATACACTGTAAACTGTAGCCTATTTTAAATACTAATTTATAGCACCTACAAAATTTATTAATAAAACTTTTAGGCATTAAAATATGTATTTGTCCATATACCATAATAAATAATTATAATAATCAAATCATGTTATATTTGGTAATAAAATGTAATGTAAAGTAAGAGAATAATAATCCGCAAATATAATAACAAATTAGTTGTTATCATAGTTTTCATGATCTCTCTGATCTCGGACTCGGACTCGAACTTATATATAAGTTCGTATAAATCTATCCGGTACGTGAACGATAAACTGATAATGATCTAACTGCAATATATAATTACTAAAATAATTAAATAAGTTATCGTTAGTTATGTCATTAATGTATTGTTAAAACTTACATTTAAATTTTTGTCATGTATCGAGCCTTTGGCTCTCATTTGCTCCAAATGCTGCTTTTTGTTTTTCCTTGGTCTTTATTCTATTACCCATGTCGTGAAATTATATTAAAATCAACTTTAACACTAAACTTGACACTATAAAAATAATAAAAACAAAACTACACAACTGACTTTATATTTACAAGCACTATTGAACTAGGTTATCACACTAAACTGAAATTAATACGATATTACAAACTATAATACTATCTTTGAAGACAATAAAGAATATGCTACGAAAATATTTAATGTTTAAAACTACGAGAGCCGGCCGCGAAAACTAGCGTAGGTCCGTCGTCGACAAAGGCTTCGGCCGAATGATCCTAGCGATGCAAGAGTAGTACAATAAATACGTTCACCGTGATTTCGTATGTGCTAAAAAGAGATGTGTATAGTGCTCTGCCCGGGCAAGCCGCAGGTTTTAATAAACGACGTAAGTACCAAACCAAATATAAATTGTTTATAAAATAACCATGCAATGTATAGAAAATCTGTTCTTCACAGTATAAGAAGAATGAATTACCAATTTTTTGCATTAAATTTCACTGTAAAATTCGCCTGTTTGACGGAGTTATAGTGTAAAAGAGTTTTATTTAGAGGCTACTTTGGAATTAAACTTTATCGAGAAAATTTCTATCAAACGTGTTTTCCTTCAAGGTAATACTCAATTAAGATCTCAAAAATCATATAATAAAATCTCGGATCCCCAACCCTTGTATTAATTAAGATACAGGCACACAAAGATATCATTTTTTCTGAATATAGCACCTTAAATATATGGTTGTTAATCAATACTAATATAATAAAGATTAAGAGTTGTTTGTTTGTTTAAACTGGCTATTCTCTGAAACTACCAGTCGGATTCGAAAAATTCTTTCACTAATATAAAGCTACATTATTATTATAAATATACATGAACATTATTGAAAAGAAATACGGACTACTTTTCTTTTTATTTATAAATATCAAAAGGTATTTCTTAGATTTGTTACAGTGCAACAAATCTAAGAAATACCTTAATTATATGTTGGACCTACTCCAGGTAATACACGTACCAAGTACCTTGTCGAAGATAATATAAATTCGTTGAAGCATAAAACAAACTTCACTCTTAAGAACCAGAAGCCATTATGTACGAATTGGTTTAGTTTTTGTGCTAACACTTTGTCAATCATTTACAATTTACAATGAATTATTTTCTTGTCCATACTTTTTCATGTTCTTTGTTATCCAATTGTGTGTATTTAAACCTGTGTTGTTACATCACAAACTTTCTTGATTGATCGCAGTAGTCTTGCCTATTTACTATTGGATAACAATAGTGGTATAATTAATGTTTAGAATTATAAAAATTAAAACCGGCCAAGTGTGAGTCGGACTTACACATGACGGGTTCCGTAAAGACGTTTCTTGTATGGCCCCTTTGATTTTAATTTTTATTTGTTATAGTGGCAACAGAAATACACATTCTATGAAATTTTCATCTGACTACCTATTACTGTTCATGAGATACAGCCTACTGACAGACAACATATGGACTGCGGAGGCTTAGTAAACGGGTCCTATTGGCACCATTTGGGTATGGAACCCTAAAAAACAGAAAATCTTCAATAAAATATTTATTCACATTTACTGTAACCTAACTTTAAGGGCGGTATGTAAGCTAAACGTCATAAACAGGGTTCGCTATTTTAGTGGTTTATGAATGAAAACATGAAAGAAATAATAATATATGAACATAAACATAAAACCAAGATACTAATTAACAGATCCGTGTTGGCCCTTTTTTTTTAATTTGCTGCAATAACTAGCAAAAACATTACAAATATTACCAAAATCATAAAAATCGAGGTTTGCCTCTTTAGTGATACCATCAAATTTAGAATCCATTTTGTAAAAATTATGTCTAACATCGAATCACAAATATATGTACAACAGATCCGTGGGGCCACATTTTCATTTTTTTGTTTAAGAATAATGTAATTTATTTATTTATAAGCATCAATTTTGCGACGCCATTTGTCCATACATTTTTCTATGAAATGTCAAGTGAAGCTTTATATACAAGACGCAATCGCGAAAGCAGTCAGTTCCCCCCAGTGTCCCAAGGTGACACCACGTCGCTTTTTATTGACACCGGAAATGACGTCATCCACATATCTGTATACATACGCTTGTTAAAAAGAACATGATAAGTGCATTTTTATTTTTTACATTATTAGAGTTATGAAATACACCATGAACATTTTTTTATGGTCATCAGTATTCATTTCATGACATGTTGATACGCCCATAGTCTTTTTGAAAAAGTCCCGTATGCCAAAATATTTTCCTTGTTCTCCCTCACAGCTATTGATTGCTTATTTTGTTTCTTGCTTATAGATAGACTAGTCTTATTCATAAAATCATAAATAAGTTTTTGTATGGTGCGGATTTTTACTTGAAGGTAAACCTTAATAATGTATCGTCGATGCTGAAAAGAAGGTTAGGATACGGCCATCGCAATAATATAAGTATTTTATTAGATTTCGCGTTCCGAACAAAGAAACCGTCGAGCTTGGCGACAGCGGGGGTAAGGTGGGGGCCTGTGCGAAGCGAGTGTGCAGTGGACTGACTGTTGCAGTGCTAAATCAAGCTGTGTCTAACCAAATTATAAAAACGATAGATAGATGCTTATAGATTATAGTTTTCTCGCGACTAAAATATCTTAAGCGCCCATGAATTTCATAGCGCCTACGCGTTTATTCAACGTGTCGTTCCTATAGAATTACACCGCAGTCGTAGCATTTAAATGAAGAAATATTTTTTCTATTGTGATATTACGATATTATTACCTATTTATTCACTTGAACAACAAATAAGTTTACTTACTTGACTACTAAATTGTTATTTACGTCCAGGTTTACACTCAGGTTTGATTCGATTTCTTGTATTATTAACGCTGCTCCGTACGCGCCCATCTCACAGAAAAGAGTTCTAGAGTTCTGCGTTCCGAGTTCCGAGTTCCGAGTTCCGCGTTCACTACTTTACACACAGCGAGCGAGCAGTCTAGAGTTCTAAAGGTAAATGGGCAAATTTGCATGGAGCTTTTCCCTTTGGCGGCCAGCAATAATTTCTGTTTTCTATTAGGCAATAATATATTAACAAAAATATGAAAGCTTAATACTGTGGTGTATTTAGAAAAAAAAATGTAGATTATTGAAGATTTAAGAAATAATTGGAGATATTATGAAATTGCAAGGTAGTTGCATTAACTGTAATTAGTATCCCGTACCAAAAGGTGTAATTATATACATACAGCAAGCAAAAGTTTGTTGACATTCTTTATCTCGTCTCATTGGCCTTACTTAAGTTTCATTAGTGGCCGCTCATGGGCCAGAATGCCCATTGCCTTTCTACCTTGTGTCACTTAATAAATAAGACAGTGATAGCTCAGACGTGTCACCTCAACTGCCAGCTTTAGATAATGGAACTCCGACAGAACTCGAGTTCTCTTGAACGACGAGTTCTCTGTGTGCAATGATGAAAGGCGCCGCATAGATAACAGTGAACGCGGAACTCAGAACTCTAGAACTCTTCCATGGGATCGGCGCCTAAAGGTGAACGGAACGCAGTTCAGTTCATTCGAACAGAGTGAATGTTTGGAACGCTGTCTATATATATACTAGCTATCGATAGATTTATTTATTTTATTTATTTATTTATTTATTTATTTATTTATTTATTTACTCTTAGGAAGATTTACAGCTTCATTTCTACGATAAAATAAACATATAGATGATCCTATGCCATTTACAAATCTCCACCTGTATATAAGATATATGTAAATTTTTCATGCAAATAATTAGAAGTTAGTTGTGTTAGAAAACAGACTATAAATACTTAACTAAGAATTATATGAAGACAGTTCAATACAATGTTGAAGAGAAACTAATAAATTCAAAAGCTAGCAGTCTTCGTTAGTTTTAGTAGTACCAAAGTAGTTACTACATGTGAGTCTTTTAATTGATGCAGTGCTTGAACAAAACAAGTCTATATCATTAGATAATTCGTTAAAAGAGTTGCAGGCGCGCAAAACAAATGTGTTGGCTCTATACTTGGTCTTTGTCGAAGGGACATTCAGAATACCTCGCTGTCGTAATCGAAGAGAATTCGTTCTTAGGTTGATTTTCGTCAATAATTCAGGACAGTCAACCCGACCCTGAGCAATGTTCGCTAGGTAACAGATGTCATTTATATTTCTTCTGGTTTCAAGGGGTAGAAAGTGATACTTTTTACATCTGATATGGTAATCCGTAGAATACTGATGGGTCTTAAAATCAAGGTACCTAAGGAATCTTCCTTGAATACGCTCAATGCGTGAATTATAAAATTGATACTGAGGGTTCCAAATCTGAGAAGCGTATTCCAGGTGACTTCGAACATAGGCACAGTATAAGATTTTAATTGTTTTTAAGCTACGGAAATGGAATGACCTTCGTACCTCATGTACTCTCGCTAGGTTCTTATTGTTGAGCCTATATCCTAGGTCAACTGTTTGAAGGCAACGTGTAAACGACATATAAAAGCACTTAGATACATTGAGATCCAGTTTGTTATGTAAGCAATATGCTTGAAATCTATATAAATCGGCCTGTAGGTCATCAACATCCCTTGCATTATACACCACCTTTAATACCTTCATATGTCAAGTCGGTATATATAACATCGACTTGAGCACGTTGCTCCATGCCAGCAGTTATGAAATCATTGGCTACTACGAGGTTAGATACGGTGGAGCGACCTTTAAGGAAACCATGCTGATCCTCACTAAGACTGCTACTCAACACACTATAGACCTGATTATAGACAATCTTTTCCAGAATTTTAGCGAATAGACAAAGCTTCGAAATGGGTCTATAGTTGTCCACTCTGGATTTATCACCCTTCTTAAAAATTGGTGTTACGAATGCTGACTTCCATATTGATGGAACCAGGCCTTCCGTCAGTGATCGGTTGAAAAGAATGCAAATTGGCATTAAGAGGCTATCAGCACATTTCACAATATAAATTGGAGGTATATGATCTGGACCGCCAGATTTTGATAGGTCAAGAGATTTAAGAAACTTCAAGATTTCCGTAGAGTCCACGTTGACCGAAGCAATACCGGCACCAGAAGAGGAGGAGGAAATCGCGTTCGACAAGTCATCCGTCAGTGATAAGTACTACACCTCTTAACATCATCTTCTTCCTATGAAGAAGATGATGTTAAGAGGTGTAGTACTCGAAGGAACTATTTCCTTGGAACTTGACCTCCAAACTCCCAGTCACACTTCTCACTTCTTACTCTTATTCCCAATCTTTTACTATCCAAGCTGTACGTCTCTGGAACTCTCTCCCTCAGACTATAAGACGGGCCCCGACGTTAGACTCTTAAATCTCTTTTTATTTCACACTATCACCCGCTATAAACTTCCTCATTTCCTGCCTTCCTTTCTATTTTACTAGAGTTGTTATTTTCACGTTATGAAAGTGTATTCTTATCTGTTACACCTATCATATTCTCATATATCCTGTTACCCAAAGGTTGTCTGGAAGAAATCGCTTAAGCGATAAGACCGCTTGTTTTGTATCACTTCTTCTTGTATAATGTTTCGTTTTCTACTATATGGTGTACAAATAAAGCATATTTATCTTATCTTATTAGTGAAATAATGTTCAGAATCGGATTAGTAATTTCAAAGCCTCGTACATGCCTCTTTATATAATACTAGCTGTCCTCCGTGGTTTCACCTGCGTTCCCTTGATAAAAGTAGCCTATACCACAGAATATTCAATAGTACTCCGTACAGAAAACCCACTTGGAAAACGACATTTAAATAAAAAGCGACTCTTGGAACGACGTAATAAGGCGCAATCCAGTTCGCGCAGCGCTGCGCGTCTAAAATTATATTCACCTACAACTTCCCTCTCTTTCTATCATATAACTCTATCCTGTATGACGCGGCACGTGTTACGGTAGGGTTGTCTAATGACGTATTATGAATCTTCAATATTTCTTTATCGGTTATGTATGTACCTATTACTATTCTCCTTTCGTGAATAATGACATTTAAAATATCCTAGCTAACTAGTATTAGAGCAGAAAGTTATTTTTAAATGTCTGCATATTTTAATCTAAGTTGATAGAAACTATACTGATACTTTGTATACTGAATGTGTATTCTGTCTACGAAACTGAATACAACTATTTTGGGGAAGGGTTTTAGTAACATACATGGCACTTTACTCTATGATACATGTATATAAAATCTGGAATGACTGACGACGGGACAAGAAACGGCACGACTACCTAGTCCAGGGCCGTCAGCCGAAATTCACAACGTTTGTTATTAATAATCTTCAAGTTTGTTATATAAAAAATAATAAAGTTAAAGAATTATTTAAAAAAGGATATACCAAGTAAGTAATAACAATTAGAATTGTTAAATTTTTCTGAATATTATTCTACTGATTTTTGAAATTTTGGTTTGTTAAATCTTAGTTAAAAGTCGCCTAAAAAGGTAGAAGTAAAATCTACACTAATGTATATTCATTAGTGTATAATAATACTAGTATTATAAAGACGTAACATTGGTTTGTTTGTATATTTGAAGAGGGAACACTCTCTATTCTGGAACTACTAACAGTTTCTAAAAAAAAAAACATCAAAATCGGTTCATAAACGACGAAGTTATCCACGAGCACACATAAAAAAAAATATTTACGGTCGAATTGAGAAACCTCCTCCTTTTTTTGAAGTTGGTTAAAAATCATTCACATGAGTTATTGAGGTCTAAGTGGCCCGTTTAGACAAGTTTAGGGTGTCTCTTCAGGTCGCACTATCTTTGTCCCTTTTTGACACACTGGTATGCTATCAAAACGAGCCTATTAGATCTTGCCGACTTTAATAAAGTCAGAAAGGACATTAGGACAATACAATGAAACAACAACAAAAAATCTAGTACTATGAAAACCAACACAAAATAGTGTTAAAATAAGAACAATAAACACTTTATAATAAGTACGTAGGTATTTATACCCACACGCGTCTTTCGGTGCGGGCGCGTTGCAACCGACTAGCGTTATTCCGGTAGACTGTTGGCGCGAAATCGTACCTAAACATGGGAGTGAGACAGGCCTGCCTATACCCTTCTCTATACCATAAGTTGTCACGACGCGATGTAGGCTTGGCTATCAGCTCTACTATCAGCCTACGACCGGAGCATTCAAAATAGTTGATAAAGCAGTTGAAGAAGATGAAACTGATGACTGTTTTCCATAAAGTTTATTGCGTAAAAATAAAGAACCCAGCTGGGTTCTAGTATGATAATTCTTTATATTATTGATGCACTGGTAAACGAACTGTATTAATGTATTACTAGGATATATTATTTCACTTTAAAAACATGTCCACACAAGTTGCGTCTCAGTACTGATTGAAATGAATGAATGTCTGATGGGACATTCTTCAATTATGAGAATTAAAAATATTGAAAATTCGAATTCGAAAATTTGATCATTTAAAAATTTTAAACATTTAAAAATTAGAATAATATGTACATTTGGAAATAGTATTTTTGACCAGAAGCAATAATTGAAATAGCCAAATCTCAATACGATGGCTTCAGTGGTTTAGGCGTGAAAGCGTAAGCAAACAAAAACAAATGGGCCAGTTGGTGCAGTTGATTATGATTCCACTTATAGCGCTGCAGGTCGTGGGTTTGATTCCCACCCAGGACATGCATTTGTGTGCATGAACATGTCTGTATGTCCTAATTCTGGGTGTAATTATGTACATTATGTTACTTATATATTTACAAACAAAAAGATGTCCATAGTACAAGCTTAGCTTAGTTTGGGATCAGATGACCGTACGTGAGGAATATCCCAGGATGTTTATTTTATTTATTTATTATTTAAACTTATTATTTATTACTAAACTTATTACCATTTATTATTATTACTACTTATTAATTCTTAAACAAACTACTATGGATTAGTACCTATCTCTTCAAAAAATGTTAACATAAGTACCCACAAAGTACTAATATAAAGCATCGCACTGAATTTCCTTTGCTTATAAGTAGTGAATCCATGCTGTTTAATAATTATGTAAACTTTGGTCGTGCTTATTTAAATAAGCCACTAGAAAAGGTATTTAAATAGAAAATTAAATATTATATTACTTAATAATATTGGAATTTTATCGGCTGGTACCACGTTATGCAGTACGCATCTAATTTGACGCAACGTCAAGTTTGGTGCCGATGCATGTGTGCGTGCCTGTAACACAACTGCAAAGTAACAAATGAATGCTGGTTTTGGCGCGCGATCTAGCCTACATACTACCCTTAAGGGTAGTATGTAGGCTAGATCGCGCGCGAACGCACACGCGCACGACGCAACGTCAAGTTAGGTACGTACCGCATAACGTGGTACCAGCCGATAAAATTCCAATATTATTAAGTAACATTATATTTAATTTTCTATTTAAATACCTTTTCTAGTGGCTTATTTAAATAAGCGCAACCAAAGTTTACATAATTATTATGCAAAATGGATTCCTTATATTAGTAGTGCTATGCCTTATATTAGTACTTTGGGGGTACTTACGTTAACGTTTTTTGAAGAAGTAGGTACTAATCCATAGTAACTCTATTCGTTTAATAAGTAATAATAATTAATAGTAATAAGTTTAGTAATAAATAATAATTAAATAAAATAAACATCCTGGGACATTCCTCACACACGGTCACATATCCTGGGTGGGAATCAAACCCACGACCTGCACCGCTATAGGTGGAATCATAATCAACTGCACCAACTGGCCCATTTGTTTGTTACGCTTTCACGCCTAAACCACTGAACCCATCGCATTGAGATTTGGCAATCAGATACCTATGGTATAGAGAAGGGTATAGGCTACTTTTATCAAGGGAACGCGGGTGAATCCACGGGGGACAACTAGTATCATATAAAAAGGTAAAGTTTGTAAGTTGCATGTACGAGGCTTTGAAATTACTAATCCGATTCTGAACATTCTTTCACTAATAAGATAAGATAAATATGCTTTATTTGTACACCATATAGTAGAAGACGAAACAATGCAAAAAAGAAGAAGTGATACAAAATAAGCGGTCTTATCGCTTAAGCGATTTCTTTTAGACAACCTTTGGGTAACAGGATATATGAGAATATGGAAGGTTTAACACATAAGAATACACTTTCATAACGTGAAAATAATAGCTCTAGAAAAATACAAAGAAAGGCAGGAAATGAGGAAGTTTATAGCGTGTGATAGCGTGAAATAATAAGAGATTCAAAAGAGTCTAACATCGAGGCCCGTTTTATAGTCTGAGGGAGAGAGTTTCAGAGACGTACAGCTTGGATAGTAAAAGATTGGGAATAAGAGTGAGAAGTGTGACTGGGAGTTTGGAAGTTAAGTTCCATGGGACTATGAAGAAGATGATGTTGAGGTGTAGTACTCGAAGCGTTCCTTGAGATAGCGAGGGGCTTTAGGATTAAATAAAACAGTGTATAAGAGTGGCAATTTGTGTGTATTCCGCCGAAGGCGGATAGGAAGCCACCTGAATTGTAATAGGACGCTACATTATCCTCAAATACTATAGGCTAATTTTCAATATATTTGCAATATAAATATAATTTAGTACAGTGCGAGGCCCTTAGCAAATGTTATCAAGGACCTTCGACTCAGGTTATCTACTTTAATGGTTTATGTGCGGATCTAGCTTTCAGATTAAAAGAGATGGTTGCACAGAGACGTTTCACGACTTTATTACTCTTAAAAGATTTGGAAGCCATTCTATATTATGTTTATAATATTTGTCACGCATCGTAATTTAAGTATGTCAAGAAATCCTTTTCAATGATTATTATACTATTGGCCATGCAGCGGTTCTATCCCTTACTTTGTATAATTATTAGTATACGCGACCGCAGGCCATTTAACGTGGGCCATAGCCATTTATCCTGCAATGGCCAATTCAGTACTGGATACTTCATAATTAGCTAACGAACATTTGTTAAATTCGGTCGACTGATTGGGAGTTCTGGGAGCACCCCCGCAACCCACTATGACTCGTTCGATGATTTTTTAGTATTTCATATGCAATTATTCCGCAGGGTTTCAAAACACCAGCTTTCCGCAGGGTAAAACAACGTTAAACCGTAGCTTCGGAAATGCTCTGTATGAGGAGAAGAAGCAACGCAATAAACTCCTCAGGGGCCCAATGTGTTTATTGTCGTAATAATAGGTCTTTACCTATGAAATTGCCGTTCTGCTGTACTGGCCATTTCAAATCAAAATATTTTTTGTTTGGCTAAGAATTCTAATTTCAAATTAATTTTATTTTAAAAACATGGAATTCTTTTTCCAAAAGTAGTCATTTGTTTATTGATTAGTGTTACATTTTCATCGCATTTCAATCTTTTTCGTCATCATGGATACGTTAAAAATTCGAGTAATTATGGAATATGAGTACCGTCGTGGCAGCAACGCGGCACAAGCGGCACGCAACATCAACGACGTTCACGGAGCTAACACTACAAACCAACGCACCACCTGTTATCGGTTTGCTCGCTTCCGTTCTGGGAATTTCGACCTGAAAAATGAACCTCGCGGTCGTCTGAAGACTTTGGTCGACAATGATGAATTAAAGGCGATTGTTGAAGCTGATGATACACAATCGACGGCTGAATTAGCAGCAGCTTTCGACGTTAGCGTCAAAACAATATTGGTCCATTTGCGTCAAATTGGCAAGGTAAAAAAGCTTGACAAATGGGTGCCCCACGAACTCAATGATCGCCAGCGCGAAGTACGCGTTGAAACGTGCCTTGCACTGCTCAACAGACACACAAATGAAGGAATTTTGAACCGCATTGTTACCTGCGATGAAAAATGGATTCTGTTTGATAACCGCAAGTGCTCAGCAAGTTGGTTGGATCCTGGTTCAGCACCTAAACAATGCCCTAAACGAAAACTTACCCCTAGAAAAGTAATGGTCACTGTTTGGTGGTCTAGCGCCGGTGTGATTCATCACGGCTTCTTACCAAACGGGGTGAGCATTACTGCAGATATGTACTGTGAAGAACTGAACACAATGATGGAGAAGCTGGCACATCTCCAACCAGTATTGGTCAATCGCTCGTCTCCGCTGCTCCTGCACGATAACGCGCGACCTCATACTGCACAGCAGACCGTCTCCAAGTTGCAAGAACTGGGGTTGGAAGTTCTCCATCATCCGCCCTACTCACCAGACCTTGCGCCTACAGACTACTACTTTTTCCAGAATTTGGATAACTTCTTGGCGGGAAAAAAATTCAATACCCGAGAGGCAGTACAAAATGCCTTTGAAGAATTTGTTGCCGTCCAGCTGATTTCTTTAAGAAGGGCATCAATAAACTGCCACTGCGTTGACAAAGATGCATTGATTGCATGGGTGATTACTTCGATGAATACAAATAAAAAATACGTGAAAAAAAATCGTTTAAATTGTTTCATTCAAAAGGGCAATTTCATAGGTAAAGACGTAATATTACAATTATATAATCACTTCACTACACTTAACACATGTATAGTCTTAAATAATTATAGGCATCAGAACCGGGTCTAACAATTATTGCACTGAGGTGTGTACAGCTCGAGCGCTTGTGATAAACTAACTGATAAACAATGAGGCTGAACACTAATTAAACCAGGACAAAATGCTCATCCATGATCAGATTAAAATCACGGAACTTCATACACCCAGCAGGATAGGAAACCAAAAATAATACTTTCGGGAACACAAAAAGATATGTTATCCTGGATGTTTCTCATCCCATTAACCAGGAAACTTAAGTTTTCAAACACACATCTGATAGAATACAGTCCCATATATTATGGTCATGTTACGGCCCTACAGTACACCAAAATCCAAACCCAGAAAACAGATATTTACTTTAAAAATCAATCGGCGCATGATATAGAATATTTTGACTACTATACTAAAAACCTTGCTGAATTTTGTGCCTGAGGCAACCAATTTGACTCTAGAATAATAACGAAGACCAAGAAATATGCAAGCACATACCGAAGCTGAAATGGACAAGGAGCCTCTCAACCATAGAAGCTATACCCGTGCATGGAGGAGGTTAATCTAATGAACAACAAAGAAATAACAAAATCCAACCCAGGAACAAAAAATCAAAATAAGAAAGAAGACAATAAAACTCCAGCACTCAACATACATCAACGCTCATCCCTAATCTATAGGCTGAACAGTCGGTCGATTGTGGTTAGCTGGTTGCGGTTAGCTGGCCGTCCTCTCCCACCCCAGAGCGTGTCACTCCTATATAACACGCACTCCTTGGTTTCTTCATGGCTATTCCGATACAACTATTCAGGTACCAGTCATTATAAACTAAGTTAGTTACATGGTGGTTGATGTTTGAATGGTTGTATAGGACATGGGTCGGTGGTTGTACTGGCTAAGAGTAGTGCTAATCATCATCATCATCATAATAAAATGTATTTCAAATAATAAAAACGTGTTTCTCGTATCGAACGACAAAATTTGTTGAACAACCTGGTATATTAGCTCTAGAAATAATGTTATATATGATGCACCGGTGCCGAGATATCGATTTTTTATTCATAATTAATAATATTTTTTTATGGATAATGCTCACAATGACTTTTAGGCGTAGTAGAGTGTGACGACGAGAATTAAAAATTATAAGAATTTAAATTGTAAAGATTTGCAAAGAGGCTTATTAAGTTATGCTTAATAAAATAAAACCTACAAAGTAAATAAACAATAATAGCTTTTTAGTTAAAGAATATAATATAAGAACAGTGAATTATTTATAAATGGCCGTATCCATCGATATAATTGTATTCTACTAGCATTCTACTATATATACACAGTATTCCCAAGATTCACTCGGTTCGAATTAACTGAACTGCGTTCCGTTCACCTTACTTTAGTGTGCCTTCGACATTCATGCAGTGTGGGCGCGTACGGAGCGGCATTAATAATACAAGAAATCAAAGTCAAGTAAGTAAACTTATTTGTTTTTCAAGTGAATACATAAGTAATAATATCACAATAGAAAAAATATTTCTTCATTTAAATGCCACGACTGCGGTGTAAATTCTATAGGCACGACACGTTGAACGAAACGCGTAGGCGCTATGAAATTCATTGGCGCTTAAGATGTTTTGGTCGCGCGAAAACTATAATCTATAAGCGGCTGGGGCGCTACATTTTTGTATAGTTTGGTTAGACACAGCTTGTACCTGCAACAGTCAGAGTACTGTGCACTCGCTTCGCGCAGGCCCCCGCCTCGCCCCCCCTGTCATCAAAATCGACGGATTTTTTGTTCGGAACGTGAAATCTAATAAAATACATATATTATATCGATGGCCGTATCCTAACCTTCTGTTCAGCATCGACGATTCATTAAAAAGCCGCATGATTAAAAATAGAATCTTATTTATATTTTTAATCATGCGGCTTTTTAATGAATCGTCGATGCTGATTTTTTGTTCGGAACGTGAAATCTAATAAAATACATATATTATATCGATGGCCGTATCCTAACCTTCTGTTCAGCATCGACGATTCATTAAAAAGCCGCATGATTAAAAATAGAAACTTATTTATATTTTATTAATAAGACTAGTCTATCTATAGGCAAGTAACAAAATAAGCAATCAATGGCTGAGAGGGAGAACAAGGAAAATATTTTGGCATACGGGACTTTTTCAAAAAGACTAAGGACGTATCAACCAATCATGAAATTGATACCGATTACCATAAGAACAATAAATTTATCAATATGTCCATGGTGTATTTCATAACTCTAATAATGTAAAAAATTAAAATGCACTTATTATGTTCTTTTTGACAAGCGCATGTATACAGATATATGGATAATAATAATAATAATAATAATAATAATAAGCCCCCTAAACATCCACACGTCCTGATTGACCATCTTATCACGTGGGGGGCGGAAACACGATTCTGAAATTACTGGCGTGGCTAACGTGGCTCTGGAAACCCATTAAACATGGAGACTCGTTCTAAAAGAAAACGTATAGGACCGCTGCCCGGGGGCGATCGCCGGGGCACACCTGGAGCTGACGCTGGGTGTCTCAGCATGCGAACCGTCAGCGGTGAGGAGTTGAACAGGCGGGCTCCCACCGACAAAGATGTTACAGCCGAAATCCTTGACGATGGTGACAGACTGACAGACAGAACAAACACCCCTATAGAACCATATAGCCCAAGCACAATTTCATACACACCTTCAGGACCTTCAACACCACCATCGTCACCACATAGTAATGGTTTTAATACAGTTCCACCCTCTCCGACCTTGAATGTTGCGCGGGAGGTAAGTACCTTCTTACCCGCGTCCACCAAGGCTGGGAAAGCAAGAGTTCGCATGAAATGGAGCAAGGATGTAAACATTTTTATCATGCGGACCTACTTATACATCACTAAATTAGAGACTGACATGACCACTTACAGACAACAACTACATGAACGTTTCAAACAAAAATACCCAGAGGTTAATGTAACAGAACAAAGAATTTCAGATCAAAGGAGAACCATAGTAAGAAATAAATACTTGTCTCAAGATATAATAGATAAATTAAAAGAAGAAGTACGTACACAACTACAAGTAGAATCAGAAAATAATGCAGGTACTCACAATATCACACTAACTCAAAATACCCACGATCCGACCCAGCAACCACAATCGTACTCTCAATCACAATCTGATACTCAATCTCAGCCATACAATCAATCGCAAGCATACACGCAAACATCACACACATCTACGCAAACCGAATCTATAACCTTAATGCTTGAAAATGATATTGACACCTTAGTCATTGTGGACCAAAACCCGATAACAGAAAGGCATATTAAAGAAATAGGTGACAAATTCAGAACTACACTAACACAATACTCTGGGATGGATCCAGCAGCTCGACCAAAACTACCTAAACTTAGATATAGCCCAAACCTGTTTCGTTTAATTAATTTATTTAATGAACATATACTACAACAATTTATAACCGATGATACACAGTTGATAGACATACACACACTCATATATTGCACAGCAGTAGTTATATCAGAAGAACTCAATTTTAAAATCACAGAACACACAGGAAACACAAGGCCCAGAGATAATATCAAACCACCATGGCAACAAAGGCTTGAAAAAGACATAGAAAAATTAAGGGCAGATTGCGGTAGACTCACACAATACATCAACAATAACAGATCAAATAAAGTAGTTAAGAGAGTTGAAGCAATATTCAAAAGCAGTTTTACTCACACCAGACACGAAAATAGTAACAGAAAGCCTGAAGAGTTCTTGGACACGCTTAAACAAAAACTAGCACTTAAAGTTCATAGGCTTAGGAGATATAAAAAGGCACAGCAACGCAAAAATGACAACGCCATATTCTCAACGAATGAAAAAATGTTTTATAGGAATATTCAGAAACCACACACCGACACTAATACAATAGTAGAGAATAACACAGACACACCAACAAAAGAACACCTAGAAACATTTTGGTCCAGCATATGGGAAGAGCAAGTACAGCATAACGATAAAGCAACATGGATAACTGAGGAAGAATCAAGATGGAGAGCAATAGATGAAATGGAATTTGTAGAGATTACAGAGACCGATATCGCACATATAACAGGTAGATTACATAATTGGAAGGCACCGGGAATAGATAAAATACACAATTTTTGGTACAAAAAGTTAACTTCAATACACAAAAGTTTAGCAAAAAATTTCACAGATATCGTATTAGGACAACAACATATACCCGAATTTATTTCAACAGGAATAACTTACATGCTACCTAAAACAAAATACACATCACAGCCTTCTCAATACAGACCAATCACATGCTTACCCACTATCTACAAAATACTAACATCAGCAATCACAGCTAAAATCAACTCACACATTGAACAACACAATATAATAGCAGAGGAACAGAAGGGATGCAGGCGTGGCCACATGGGATGCAAAGAACAATTAATTATAGACTCTACTATTCATAAACATGCTGCTACAAAAAATAGAAACCTACACTGCACCTACATAGATTACCAAAAAGCTTTTGATAGCATTCCACATTCTTGGTTAATACAAATCTTAGAAATATATAAAATAAATTCAAAAATAATAGACTTTTTACGCATTATAATGACAAGATGGAAAACTACATTACAACTAAATAAACATCACAGCACTCTTATAACTCGACAGATACACATTAGGAAGGGTATCTATCAGGGTGATTCCCTGAGCCCTCTCTGGTTCTGTCTCGCCCTGAACCCCTTGTCACACTTATTACGCCGCTGTTGTGCCGGGTATAACCTTAAACACAATACCGAAGAAACAGTTATCTCACATCTCATATATATGGATGACATTAAATTATATGCAAAAACCAAAAAAGAAATGGAAACGCTTATAGAAGTCACGACAAAATTCAGTCAAGATATAAATATGCAATTTGGATTAGATAAATGTAGGACATTACATATTATAAAAGGCAAAATAAAACCCGGAAACTATGCAGTAAACGACACTGATACAATAACAGCCATGGAACCAACAGATTTATACAAATATTTAGGATACAAGCAACTTAAAGGCCTTGACTACACAGCAATTAAACAGACACTAATTACAGAATACCGGAGGAGAATTAACGCAGTATGCAACACACAACTATTTGGAAAAAATCTTATAAAAGCCTTGAATACTTATGCCATACCAATATTAACCTACTCATTCGGAGTCATAAAATGGTCTAAAACTGACATCGAACAATTAGAAAGAACCATACGCACAACACTTACACAACACAACAAACATCATCCAAAATCTGCAACCGAAAGACTCACCCTCAAACGACAGAATGGAGGGAGAGGCCTCATTGACATCCATCAACTTTGGCAGAAACAAATCACTACGCTAAAAACATTCTTTCAAACGAAATCCCGCACTAGTGATATACACAGAGCTATAACTAATATTGATCATAACTACACACCGCTTAATTTAAACGAACATATAGATACACAAAACACAAACAACACTGATCCACAGAAACAAAAACTAGATAACTGGAAAAAGAAAGTACTCCACGGCAGGCATCCTCACGATCTAGAACAATCCCATATAAATACAGTAGCATCAAATAAGTGGCTTAAAATAGGAAACTTGTTCCCAGAAACAGAGGGATTCATAATGGCTATACAAGACCAAATAATCAACACAAAAAATTACAGGAAATATATCATCAAAGACCCTACCATCATTAACGATAAATGCCGAAGGTGCCACACTCAATCAGAAACCATCCAACACATAACTGGAGCATGCACAACACTCACACAGACAGACTACACTCATAGACATAACCAAGTAGCAAACATAATTCATCAAAAACTAGCACTCAAACATAAACTCATACAGGACACAAACACTCCTTATTACAAATACACACCACAAACTATCCTAGAAAATGACACACATAAACTCTATTACGACCGCGCCATACTTACAGATAGGACCATCCACTATAATAGACCAGACATAACCCTACAGGATAAAATAAATAAGATCACTTACCTTATAGACATTGCTGTTCCTAACACCCATAACGTACAAAAAACAATAACTGAAAAAATAAGCAAATACGCTGAACTTAAAGAAGAAATAACAAGAATCTGGAGACAAGAAAAAGTTTATGTTATACCTATAGTACTCTCCACGACAGGCATAATCCCCAACCATCTCCTTCGTAGCCTAAAGTTAATAGACCTACCAGATTCTGTTTATATTAGCCTCCAGAAAGCTGCAATCCTTAACACATGCAGAATAGTCAGAAAGTTCATGCAGATAGAGGAGGAAAACACACTGTCATAAATATCCACCACACGCTACATTTACTTGGCTTCAGCCCGTAAATGTAGTTAGAAAACCAGCCAAAGAGCTGAGAAAAAAAAAAAAAAAGAAATAATAATAATAATTTATTACACATAATAAGGGTACAAAATACATTTATGGCCCTAGCTCCTAAACTAGAAGTATATTCTGTATCTTAGGAGACTAGTGACTTCCCATGCAGTGATTCTACTCGTATATACCTAATATTATTTATTTAACAATGATAAGTACATGCTGAGAATGTGGGTGTGTGTGTATGTGTTATGTATGTTAGTGTTGTGTATGTGTGTGTGTTAGTGTTGTGTGTGTATTGTGTAGCGTGAGTGAGAGGATGTATGTGTGCTAGAGGAATGTTTCAGAGATTGTACATACGTGAATAGTCACTGTAGTGGATGTAGAAGGTTTTCTGTAGATTGGTGATTTAAACAAGACAACTTTTTTCTCAGGAATATTTTTAGAAGATGTCTACTTAGGTTGGTAATATTATCTATATTATTTATATTACTATAGAGAAATGAACCCAGGAAGCTATATTGCCGTTGAGCAAACCTAGTTTTTACTAGTGGAATTGGTATACGGTTTCTCCTTTTTCCTCTAGGGAGCTCTGCTGTTACGAGGAATCTATGAAATCGTAGGATGGTAGTAGAAATAAATAGTTGTCGTACGGTAAGTACGTTTGATTCCTTATACAGCAAATCTGTTGGAAATCTTTTCGGCTTTTTATGCATCACCTTGATAACTGCACGTTGGGCTCTCTCTAGTTCCATCAAATGGGTTGCAGTTGCACCCCCCCATACAGGTATGCAATAGGTCAGTAATGACTGGCATAACGCAGTATAGACATTTGTTAGAAGCTTAATGTCTGCGATATCCCGGAGATTCCTAAAGACAGGTATTAATCTTCTTATTCTTTTTGTCAGTGCTGCTATTTGTGGATGCCAGTTCAGCCGCTCATCAATTTCTATTCCTAGGTATTTCATCGTAGGTGTCTGAGCAAGTTGCGCGCACGTACAGTCAACTCGGTTAACATTATTTTTGTTACAGGGGTACGTGTGAATCGGCACTGAAAAGGTACTAGGTGGCTTAGATACGCTGGTGATACCAAAGCAAATGTATTTGGTTTTGGGTACATTTATGGTCAGTAAGTTTTCTTCAAGCCATTGTGTAACCAAGCAGAGTCCTCTTTCAGTGGTTTTGCGTAACTGTTCCCAGGAAGAGCCATGAAACACGAGAGCTGTATCGTCTGCAAAGGCAAGAATGTGCCCATTTTCGATGTTCAACTCACAGAGATTATTGGCGTAGACCAGAAATAATGTTGGCCCTAGTGTGCTCCCTTGTGGGATGCCATAATTGACATTAGCACTAGAACTAGTTTGGCCTGCCACTCTCACGGTTTGCTGTCGACCTGTCAAGTAGTTCCGGAACCACTCCAGTGGTAGCCCACGCACACCGAGGTTTTCCAATTTTTGCAAGAGTAACGGTATTGAGACTGTGTCGAAAGCTTTTTTTAGATCGAGAAAAACCCCAAGACATCTTTTACCTTTATCCAAGTAATCAGTAACCAGATTAGAGAGGGCAATGATAGCATCTTCGGTAGATCTTCCAGTTCGGAAACCATACTGGTTACTTGCGATAAGGTTTTTGCTCTCTAAGTACTTGGTTAGTCTAGCGTTGACTACTTTTTCCAGAATCTTGCTGATTGTACTCAGGAGAGAAATAGGCCTGTAGTTTGATACTGTAGCCTTATCACCCCCCTTGTGTATGGGTATGACTATGGCATCTTTAAAGGTCGTCGGGAATACTCCTGTGGAAACACTTAAATTACATAAATGTGCTATTGGGATACATAGAGTATCGCAGCACTTTTTTAGAATAATGGGAGAGACTGAATCATTTCCAGGTGCACTATTGACTTTCATGTTAAGGATAATCTTTGCTATTTCTTTGCTGTCTGTAGGGCCCAACATCATCGACTGAGAACCAACCACAGTTGACGCGGTTTTACCCAGTTCTTTTTCAGTTTTTCCCAGTTTTGCCATAATGTCGTTGGCAAGTTCGCCCCCTACAGTTGTAAAGAATTTGTTAACGACATTAAGGGAGTCTATTGGTGATGTTGTCAATTTTAGAAGATCCGAAACTGGTTTCTTTTGGGTAGTGAGATGGCATATTTCCTTGATTGTGTTCCATGTCTCCTTACTTTTGCCCATGTGCTTGTGCAGCTCCTGCTTATAGTATGCATTTCGGAGCATTTTAGCTGTTCTATTGCATACATTTCTGTAGGCAATATATTTGGATTTGAGTTCTAGATCATCGGGGTTGTTCCTTGCCACTAAGTGAAGACGGTCACGTTTTTGGAAACATTTTATAACACTGATGGTGATCCAGGGTTTTAATGGTCGCTTTTTCCTAGACAAATTGACAATGATTGTGTTTTGGGCGATCAAATCTTTAAGAATTTCAGTCAAAGTGTCGGCAGCTTCATTAGCATCTGTGATATTCAAGAAAGGGGACCAGTCCTTCTCCATCAGCTCCATAGCGATAGCGTCAAAATTTATTTTTGTTCTTGTGAACGGCGTTAACGATTGGATTCTTTTAATAGGTGAACTAGATATTGTCATCATTATTAGACTGTGGTCTGTTATATCCGTGTTGAAAACATAGCATTGGGGTTGCCCCACTAGTCTACTCATAAAATGATCCAGACAAGTGGATCCATGTGTAGGTATATTAATTGCGATTTGTAGACCATGGGAAGACAAAATATCCAGATAATCGATCGTAGTTTTGTTAGATGTTTTGATTATGTCAATATTGATATCACCTGTGAGTACAATGTTTCTTGTACGCGTTGTAGTCAGAACGATGTCTAATGATTCCAAAAAAGGATGTAGGTCCTTAAAACTGTACGGTCTATAAATACCAATGATAGTCGTGTTACCGATTCTAGCGGCTAGACAATTAGCATCCTGCATTTCCACTTCGTAGACCGAAGCTCCGATATTATTTTTTATGTACATTATAACACCATCATTTTGGTTGAAGCTACGTTTACTGAAATGCATTTCATAGCCATCTATTACGGGAGGGACGGATGAGTCATCGCACCAACACTCCGATAAAACAATTATGTCGATACTTGCTTTCAACTGTGAGATGTACACTAAGAAGCTATCCAAGTTTTTATTGACACTTCTAATATTTTGTGATATGATATTGAGATGGGGTTTATTCCATCCTATCTGCTCATTGAACTCTAGATTAAAAGACTTTGCGTCGGCAATATGTTTACATGGTATCAAACAGGATAGTTCGATCTCATCAATTAAGCTCCGGTTATCGAATTTTAAATGAATTAGTATCGAGGAAAATGTCTTTTACCATGTAAATAAGTAGCTCATAAGTAAATTGAAGTGTTATATGCCAGATTCCTGAGTAAATCAAGTAGTTGTCTGAGTTACTATAGTGACCACTGTTTGTGTATGTAGAATTATCTAAGGATGTGTGTTGTGTTGTTTGTGTTTGGTTGGGTGTGTGTTTATACATTTTAAAAGGTAGTCTTAGTGCAGGGGTATAATATTTTATGTGTGTGTGCTTACTGTAATCATTATACAAAGTAAAAAATAAGTATTGAACAAAAGAGAAGAAAATCGATACAAAGAACGTCAATACCAGTCATATTTTCGGTTTAAGTTTTTCCAGATCTGTTTCGCATGTAATACGTGTTGCAGGTGCGTCCACGCCATCTGATTTGCGTAGGTAGATATTTCCGTGTGTAATCCAGCAGTATTTGAAGTCGTATGTCCGCGCAAATTCCCGGGCGAGGTAGTGTAGTCGCTTTCCCCTCGTGGTTAGGTTTTCAGAAATATATATCGGATTATCGGGACCATTGATCTTAATATGCGTAGTGGTGAGTTTTTTATTTTCTTTGCGATATGTTTTCAGAGCGTTAAGGGTTTGTTCCTTTTTAATGACTGAATTCAGCTCAGCTATGATTGGTTTGTGTTGTCCCTTGGAGTTGATGCGAAAAATATCTTTTACGTCAGATGTAGCAAATGTGATATTTAAAGCTGAACCAATATTTTTCACGATGTTAATGAGGTCTTCTTTGGATTCTTTTTGTTTCTGTGGTACGTTCCTTACTTCTAAGCTCGCTGAGCGGAAGTTTTTCTCCAAGCTTTCAACCTTATCTTCGAGTTCTTGTATATGTTTAAGACTGCTTTTCCTCTCTGATTCCATTCTATCAAGTTTTTCACGCATCTCTTCATATTTCTCCGACATAAATTCCATAGATCTATTTATTGATTCATTTTGTTCTGTAATTTTATTTAGTTTAGCCTCAAATACTTTGAATTTTTCCTCTTGTTGTAGCACGGATTTTGACAATAGTGTTTCAATTTTTTCCATAAATGAAGACAGTTCCTCTTCCTTGGTATCGTCCCGCTTTCTCTTGAGCCGATCCAAGACATACGACATTACGTGGGCAGGTTGATCCGTAAGGTTTGTTAAGTCGGGCTCTGAATCGTATGACTTACTTTTCGAAGGAGGTGTACGTGACGTCATGTTGTCTGGAACCGCACGACGGCACGATGCTACCAGGCTAGCAGAAACAATAGGAATTGGTTGCAGGGGTCTTGTAAACTGGTCGTGTCGCGGAGATTTCATACAGTTAGACCAACCGTCCAGATAAGCGAGACCCCTCAGTAGATTTGCGGGTGCGCAGGTAGCGATCTACTATCGTCTCTTTCTATTGCAGTTGACAAACGTATACGTTATCTCTTTCTTGCTTTTCTATAACTATAGTAACGTGTGGGTCGACTCACGTATGTGTGCTGCGCAGTGCAGTTACCGAGTAGGTGTTGTGTAGCTCCTGCAACGTTCTGTACTCCTATTTTTCACGTACTGTTATTTTAATTGGGTTCAAGTATTTATTAATATATATCACGCAATTTCACATTATTTATACGTCTGCACTAGTCAGGGGTCCGGAGGAGAGGATGACGTAATTTCCGGTGTCAATAAAAAGCGACGTGGTGTCACCTTGGGACACTGGGGGGAACTGAATATTTTCGCGATTGCGTCTTGTATATAAAGCTTCATATGACATTTCATAGAAAAATGTATGGACAAATGGCGTCGCAAAATTGATGCTTATTAATAAATAAATGACGTTATTCTCGTACAAAAAAATTAAAATGTGGCCCCACGGATCTGTTGTACATATATTTGTGATTCGATGTTATATATAATTTTTACAAAATGGATTGTAAATTTGATGGTATCACTAAAGAGGCAAACCTCGATTTTTGTGATTTTGGTCATATTTGTAATGTTTTTGCTAGTTATTGGAGCAAATTAAAAAAAAAGAGCCAACACGGATCTATTAATTGGTGTCTTGATTTTATGTTTATGTTCATATAATACTATTTCTTTCATGTTTTCATTCATAAACCACTAAAATAGCGAACCCTGTTTATGACGTTTAGCTTACATACCGCCCTTAAGTTTTATTATATTCACAGCTCAGCAGGCATAGCAGACCCTTTAAGGGCAGCTAATATATTCTTGGCCGTCAATTCACTCATTGTGTTCCTAGCTTCAATAGAGGCACTGCCTATATGCGGCAGTATTACGCAGTTCTTGAGCGTGAACAATGGACTATCCAACGGCAGAGGTTCAGGAGTTGTGACGTCCAAGCCTGCCGCCCTAATTGTATTATTTTGCAATGCCTCGATCAAAGCATCTTGGTCAACGGTGCCTCCTCGGCTTGTGTTAACAAACACCGCTGTATTCTTCATCTTTTCAAAAGCACTTTTGTTGAAAATCTCCTTAGTTTCCGGTACTAATGCTGCACAGCATATAACGAAATCACTTTCTTTGAGTAGCTCATCAAATGATACTTTGACAGCGCCTGTTTCTTTAGCTTCTGGGCGTTCGCTTCGGTTGTAGTAGAGTATACGGGCTGTGCTGAACGCCTTGACCCGTCTGGCGACCGCTTGCCCAATCCTGCCGAAGCCGGCGATGCCCACGGTTGCGCCGGCGAGGCCCGGCCCTGTCATCCACGTGGGTGCCCAGGACACCCAGCCACCTGATTTGGCTTCATGTTGAGCTTCCGGCAAACGTCTTGACGTAGACAGGAGAAGAGCCAGCTGAAAATATATAGAGATATACAAAACTGTTGTATACTTTTGTTTACATACATTAGTAATAAGTTAATTATGCACAAGAAGGAAGTTGTGTAGTGGTTTCTATTTAAAACAAAAAAAATATATAAAAGAAAACAGCAATGTAATGAAAGTATAAAAGATAATATGTAATGATGTAGTTTTACATGAACATTACATATACCTATGTATAACATAACATTACATTGTATACATGTTATTTTCTGTATTTATTTTTAGGGTTAGGGGCAAAAGGAAAAAAGAACCCTTAGGGTCAGTTCACACCGATACGCGGCGGGACGGGACGCGGCAAGCTTAGATAGCAATGGAATATAGAACTGTATTTACTACATAAAAAGGTGCCCATTTCAGTGAGAGAATTCGTGACAAGTGGCTCGCGCCGCCACGAGGCGTATTCAAATTCTCGCCCTGAAATTAGTTACTAAAGTCATTTTAAAAAGTGCGCGCCGCATCGCTTCGCATCGCGTCACGGTATAAGCTGACCTTTATAGTATAACTCGTGTGTCTGACTATCTGTCTGTCTGTCACAGCCGATTTACTTCGATCTACTGGACCGATTAAGTTGAAAGTGGGTATATGAATTTTTGTTACCTAAAACGTGATCGTAAATAAATGAATTTGGTACGTATATCAAATGAAAGAGCTTGTTTTGAGGATCTCAAATATTTTTTATTTTATTTATTCGCCAAGCACCTATCTGTGTGTTCCGACAGCTGCACTTGAGAGCCAGTTCCTTCTAGGCTTTGTGTGCTTACCACCTTCGGCCATACATCACTTACCATGGTGAGATTGTGGACAAATACAGGCCTACACAGTAAAAAATTAAAAAAAAGTTTTTTACTTATAGATTACAGGAAAACCTAACCATAAAATATCCTCTCCTCGCTAGTTCAACTCGCACTTTTCCGGTTTTTGTAATAAAAAATCAGACCCAATATATAATTTAGACAGTAGGTACTCATCAGCAATGCCTACTTGTTTTTAATAAATAAATTTAGGAACTGATTTATCCATATTCCCGAGGAATCTAATAATTTCATAGGATAAAAAGTATCTTGTTTGTTATTCTATCTACATACCAAATTTCCTTCAAATCTGTTCAGCCATTACAATGCTTAGTGATAACAAACATACCCACATAAAAACCAAAATTCTTTGCATTTATAATATAACCAGTTTCTGCTGTAAGGGTACGCCTGCGTTTCCGGGAGATTTGTGATGTTTTCTTGGGATAATAAATACAGAGTATGAAGTAACCATAGATCTCTATGGAGGTAACCAACCCAAACTCACTTTTGCATTTATTAGTATAGATAGACAGTAGAGAGTAAGATAATGAATCAGTGGCGTGCATTGGTTTTCGGACTAGGTAGGCGAGCACAAGGCAGTTGGAGTAAGTTAATTATTCACTAAAATTTGTTATAACAAAATGGATATTTGGTTCACAAATAATAGTACAAATTAATTTATACTCACAACGACATCATCTTTATACTTCAAGGCGATTTTTTCATAAGTAGTATTTTTACCACCACAATGAATGATATGTTAAAATATCTAAGATTTTTTGACCTTCTTTTGTGAGTTAAAGAAAGTTTTGCTGTTGGTCTAAAAAAAGATACTATTTTGGTTTTGTCAATAAAAGAAAAATTACTAAAAGGGTTTGCATGTAATTTATCAATACATATTGCATCTTCACCTCAAACTAAGCACTCTAATTTCTCCATATTTATGCAGACACAGCCATTCCTGTTTATAACACTTCACAAAATCACAATAGAATAAAATGAAAAATGCAAAAAACCATTAGCCGTGTGGCGCGAAGAGAGACGTGATCAAGAACAATTGGCCAAACATAAACAACAACAATAGAAATAAATTGCATAGATATATTTGAGCTGTAATATTGGTGATTTTAATTTGGTTGGGTTATTGAGTAAGCTTGCCTACTTAGGTCGACAAAATTACAAATGTCAGTGTTTTACGCATAGCAAACCTGTAATTTATGTGTGCATTAATTAGATAGACAGAGTTGCTTTACCGGCGCAGCGTGGCATAGTTTGAATTTTCGTATTGAATGTTATTTAGGCATGTAATTAATATTATAATAAGTACCTAATAGGTATAGTTTGATATATTTTATTAGATTAATTTTATTAATTTAATTATGTATTTTGTTTTATACTTGTTGGTGTACAATAAAGAGTTATCGATCTATCTATCTAATGTAATAAATTGTATCAAAATAGTTTGATTCTTATGAGGTAAGCACTGCTTAATTGCCTATATGAAATGCACACCGTGCATTACATACACAGTGTAATTAATATAAACACTTACAGTCAACTCAGCAGTAGCATCAGTCAGCACGTCAGGAGTGTATCCTACTCGGACTCCCCTCTTCTTACATTCGGCCAGATCAATGTGGTCATACCCCACAGAGATGGTTGCCACAACCTTTAACCCAGGACCGGCCGCATCCAGCAACTCCCTGTCAATTTTATCAGTCAACGAACAGTAGATTCCATTTGCTCCATTTACGGATTTCAGGAATTCAGCTCTCGGTACTGGTGATGGTTGATTCCATAGTTTAACATCACATCTGGAAAAAGATTAAAATAATCCATTATAAGAATCTCTTTATAATTTTTAAGTATGCTAAAGAAAATATAGCTTCATTTAAAATAAGGTTTATCTGTTATATCAATAATGATGATAAAAATCAGCTTTATACTGCAGAAATACGGATTATTTTTCTTTCGACATTATTATGCACCAAAATAAATTATTTATGTCTCTATATGGGTGTTTTGGTCAGAAACACTTTATTTATGCTAATAAGATGATTCTACATACAGTATTCTAGTATTTTATAACCAACAAAACAAACATAATTTGTCAATTAACATCTAGAATCAAAAACCCACCTTATACTCAACACATGGTTCCAATCGATCATAATTTAAACAGCAAACAAAAAACAAAATGAATAACAATACTAACTCTTTCTTCAAAAGTTCCACGCCACCTTGAGGCATGTCATTGCGGCTGACGAAAACCGTAAACCTTCCTTCAGCGCTCATTGTCCTCGCTGACTCGCCGAATCGCACTAAACCCGGCAGAGCACTCACTACTCTTTTATAAAGCATTAATCAAAGCAATTTCTGGGTTTTTCTCTAACTCAAGGTTGTTTACTTCTCCGGCAGGTATTTTGGCTTGATTGAGTCTTTAGTTATATTCTCGCTCTTGAAAAACGAAGGTTTCGCGACGTATATTGTAATATGCAGTACTGCCACAGTCGCGATTAGAACCTTGCCTTTCGTCGACTTTATAAATGATAAAGCGCTCATTATCAAGAGTTCAAGTTTAGCAAAATAGTTACGTAAGGAACAGCCACAATTATGTATGTGAGTGACCACATATTATAATCTAGGAAGTAATAATAATCGTAAAAAATCTCAATGCTAAATACACAAAAAGATCTCAATATGACATTTCACAGATGATAATGACAATTGACATACAAACATGACAGCTGACAGCTGACGTATGCAGTGGTACCAGCTGTGGCTAAGTTGTACATTGACGCCCAACGATTTGGGAGCTCATTTTTTTTTTACAGGAAGGTTATATTATTAGAAGGCTCTACACAAAGTTTCAAATTGCGGAAGCAACTGGTTTATGAGAAAAAAAAAAAAACAAAATCGTGAAAAACTATGCAATATTTTGTCACTATCGTCATTTTGACACACCACTGTCACGTTTCGTTTCATGTAAGGAACACTAAAATGTATAATTTTTTTTTTTAAGTCTTTGATTACGTAAAAAAAACATACCTATTTACTTAGGTATTTTTCATGTAAATTTTTATCATTTTACATATAATAATCTACTTTTAATTAGTACTTTTACCAAAAATATGTAAATAGTGTGTAAATAGTATTTACCGACATAGTGAAACCGAACATAATAGCCGGCGAGCGCTAGTTACAAGTTTATGCACATTAAAAAGTATAATAAAAAACAAACTGATTGGTCAAAATTTGGATTAAACTTCCCCCATTTTTAGGAATATTCTTCCCATAATCCGATGTTAGCACAAGAAAATTCGACATTTTTGTGAAAAATTAAAATCATCATATCTCAAAAAGGGGGAGGGGGCGCAACTTTTCCTTCACAGGGGGGGTTCTAGACCTCTCCCCCACCCCCTCCCCACCCTCCCCCCCTTAAATCGATGGGCGTCAATGTACATTCCTACCCCAGCTGTTGATAATATTTTCGTAACTATTGGAAAAGAGACTTTTTGGCGGGAACTTGCAGTGACGTTTTCATTTTTATTTTCATAAATTTGTGTATTTTGAGTTTTAATGCATATTATCGGTGGTATTTTATTCAATAAAGATCAATCCATGAACACCAGTGAAGTGAAATGAAATGAATTATGTGTATCGTGTCTTTTCAAGTTGTCTCAAGAAGTCCGTGAAAAGTTTTTGTACAATTTACCACCATTGTACTAAAACATGACTTTGGACGGTGACTAGTGATGCGGACTCATGAATATTAAATCCATGTGCGGACTATGTGAAAGTTAATGTGCAGAGTATATAAAAGTGATATTATAAATAAAATTACACATATGAAAAGGCTCTATGGTTCATTGACCCTTACCTATCCTTTTATGTCTTAGCGTAGCGTTATATTCTCTTTGCTTTTATGGAAGAAAAAACGACTACTACTACATTTTACAGCTAAATGGAATGAATATAAAATAGTTAAAAGCAATGGGATAGGGATTATAGTCAAGCGTCACTTGTCATTAGGTCATCCCCACCAGTGTTCGCAACCGTACGATAATTATCGTACATGTACGATAATTTCATAACTACGTACGATGTACGATGGTACATGACTATCGTACGCAGATTGTACGATAATTTCCATTCTGATGAAATATCGTCATTCGATGTGGTGGAGTATTGGCAGTTATTGTCGTTTCGAATTTGTATATAAAATATTAAGTTTCATTAATATTTGTGTATTCTGTTCTCGCAAATATAAAATCTATTCAGTTAAACTTTTAAAAAATATGCTTGTTTTCATGTGTCTCTATCCTTTAACATTATTTTCTTCTTTATAAATTCGAGATTTTGGCGCGAACTATTTTTTTTTCCATTTAAAAAACAAGTTTACAAGATTTAAACTATAAAGTATTTGCAATTATCATATGATTTTTTACAGTATTTTAGCCATTTTCCTGATGGATACGATAATTTTGATCCATATACGAGAATATACGATAATTTTACGGCCCTGGTACGATAGCTGCCTGGCTTCAGGTTGTGAACACTGATCCCCACAGACTTAGTAGAGTGGTCATCCCGCTCCGGCGCGGCGGCGCGCGGAACAGCAAGCAACAAGTCTCATTAAGCGTGGCCAAACTCTTACCGTTTCGCCACGCCTCTTTCTGCAATGGTTCTCATCGGCGATGCTGGCCGATTTTTCCTATTTCCCTGACAAATTATGTAATGTTAAATTGCATAAACATATAGCGACTGTGGTGTAATGTAGATGTTTTTGAGTTGTATAGTAGGTATGTGAGACGTAGATTGTGAAGCTGTTTAGTTTTATCTCTAAATCACAGAGTAGGTAGGTACTTCTTACATACTGGCCCCATTTGGGACGATATAGCAACACTCTTATGAGTGCTTTTTTATGAAAATGAAGTGTCATTGTTCGTTCTGAAATTGAGTTAAAATTATTAGAAGTAAGAATTATCATGTGGGAAAAATAAATAATTAGATAGCTGAGGTACTTTGTTTCTAGACTTCCAGCCAGTATTTGACAATACTCACATCGTGGGTTATTGAATGACTAGCTGACCCCTGCGGTTAATCCCGCGTAAAGTTTGAATTATTACTTGAAAACCTAGTTATTTTTCTAGAATAAAAGTAGGAATCCTAACTTATTCCTTAGGTACTTATACTTTCATATGCATTTAATAGTAAAAAGCTGTTATTTTTTATTTAACAGACAGATACATTTTATTTATTTATTTTGGTATGTAAAAGTATGTAAAGATGTGGCAGAAGGTGGTAAGCACACAAAGGCTTAAAGGGATTTTCATTTCAAATAAAATAAGCAGATACATTTTACGTTTTATTATAATTCAATAAATAGCTATAATCAATCTACATGCTCATGTTGGGCCTCAGATTCTCTCCAATTATTCTGAACCATCTCCACAATCATATTCCAATATTTTGACTGCATAAAATAATAAACTGAACATATAATTATGAACAGCCACGATAAAACTAAGAAATAATCAGTATCTTTCTCAACAACACTTGATACGGGGCCTTGAAAATCTTTTGATGTTACCAAGAGGACTTGCGGGTACTGTCCAGTTATTGCATTGATAAATTTACTAAATGACTGTATGTTATATTCTGTACCATTGAATTTACCAACAGGTCTTCCATTATGAAACATTTTCAGCGTGGGCACTCCAACAATACCGTACTGTGCATTAATGCCATGATACTTCAATGCATCTAGTGCTACCATTCTGACGCTAGGGTAGGAACGGGCAAGAGCATTAAAATGCGGTGCGGCATGAGCACTAAATGGACATGCTCTTGCGTAGAACAGCACAAGTACACAATCAGCTTCTATATCACGGCTTGTTATATCTGGTTTGACTTGTAGGAGTTTAGCTAAGCGAGTGCCATTAATTATTTCCACAGTAGACTCCACTTCTTCACTTTCTTCGATAACTAATTCTTTACATTTGACTAGTTTTTTTGTCTCATTGGCTGTTTCCGTTTTGTTTTCAGCAGTTACATTACCAGATGTCACCGTGTTGTAGAGGTTTGTTAAGGTTTTGTTTACATCTGATACAACGTGGGATAGTAATGATTCTGATTCATCTACATTCGGAACGTCAAGATCTACATCGTGCGTTTCAGTTTCGGACTCTTCTTGCACATCAAATTGCGTGGATAGCGTGGCCAATCCTAGAAAATGAATATTAAGTAAGTACCTACATGACAATACAAAGTAAAATTGTATAATAATATGATTGTTATGAAATTGTATTATGTTCATCAAAGTAGAAAAACTACCTATAATAACATAAAAAAACATGTATTTCATCCAAATACTAATAATTGGACTTTGTCCATTTAAGGTCGTGCATTATGTATTACGAAAATAGAGATAAAACTTTGGAAAATCAGTTTCCTGAGAAACCGACAAAACAATAAACTCTCAACGTTTTACTTACCAATTACGATCGATATTATTGCCAAAGCATTGTTTTTCTTACTGAAATGCATACTTATTATGATTGAAGACTTGCAATCAATATGAATTTCACGTATAAATCTTAAAATAAAAATAAATTAATAAATTAGAACTTGAATGAATGTTTTCATTTTTGACACTTTTTTTTTACATTTGAGTCTTTGAGTAGTAGTTCATCCATAAAAGGATAGGCAAGGGTTTTTTCAACCATACAGCCATTTCATATATATCATTTTCATAGAGTCTGCACATTAACTTTCACATAGTCACCGTCCAAAAGCGTCCAAAGTCATGTTTTAGTACAATGGTGGTCATTGTACTAAAGCTTTTCACGGACTCTTTGAGACAACTTGAAAAGTCACGATACACATAATCCATTTCATTTCACTTCACTTGTGCACATGAATGATCTTTATTGGATAAAATACCACCGATAATATGCAATAAAACCCAAAATACACGAATTTATGAAATTTAAAATGAAAACACAACGTCACTCTGCAAGTTCCCGCCAAAAAGTCCTTTTTACATTTGAGTTTTTAAAAGTAGATTGTCGTTTTGTCTGATACGTTTCGTACTCGCACACTTGCTTGATATACTTTGAATCAATCAATAGTTAAATTAAAACACAAACAGATTTTAGGTATAAATTAATTTAGTAATTAGTAGTGTGACTAAAAAAACTAAACTTTTATCCAGATTTTATCCTTGTTTTATCTAAATATTCGTATACCTATCCTGAGATTCGTTTCACGTAATATAAAATGGCTCGGATGATAAAGCTCCGCTTCTTGAAATCGTAAGTTTGGAGTTCGATCCCTAACATAGAGAAACAATAATAGCTTCAAACGCATTTTCGTATATTATTCATGTAATAATTTCAGCGCGCTTAGTTTTGCTCTTATATTACAATATTTTCGCTTATACACGTATTAAATCTACTGTTTGTTGTAGATAGCCATAATAGTTTTGGACTTTTGTTTGGATGACTTCAAGAGGTATTTTATGTACCTACAAATTAGCAGTACCTAAGTATTTTAGTAGTATCATACTTATATAGCTAATCAAAGCACATTATTACCTATTTTTAGTAGATATGTTTGTAGGACTTGTAGGAACCAAATAAAATTTGCATCACATCCTAATAAAATCACATCGCTCATAATAAAGCAATGCGATGCAATCGAATGACCTTGCCACGTAATCCGACCATCTGCTCCTCGGATCAGACTTCGAGAGCAGTCACCGTGTTACGTACAGATATTTAGGGTGTCGTGACGTCACACACGTTACTAGCGATATTGTTTTATTTTGTTCGGTTATTCGGAGCGAAGATGCGCGGGCGGCGGCTGGCGGGCAGTTACCGAGCGACCGCCCGCCCGCCGCCACCGCCGCGACGCTTACCTTCTCAAACGATATATGCGCTAAATATTTTCCAATAAGTATAAATCTAGTTATTGATCACAATGGCTTACTCTTGGGACAACAGAGTTGCTTTTGTTGTGCGATACCTCTACGGTGAGTTGTTGATTTATGCATGAGGTGTTTAACTCTTGACATGATAGCAATAAGAGCAGTTATAGATTTTAGCGAATAGGAAACGATTTGCACACTTTACCAAATACCAACCGGCAGTTAATTAAACCGGAGAATGTAAGTACCTAGTTATTATTATAATATAATAATAACTACTTACTTTGATGATCCAAAGGTTTTTTCTTATAGGTACTAAGATTTACCTACAAACAACAACTACTTAATTGCATTACGAGATACCTGGAAAGTATTTTGCTAGGTATTACCTATATTACCAATACTATTCAAATGCCATTCCTCTTTAGACCAATCAAATTCCGCGGAATTATGTTCCTACCTATTTGGTTCTCAAGACGATAATTCCTTCCAGCTATTCTCGTATATGCACAACTTTGTTTGTTGTTGTTGCATTGATAGATTGCAGTGTTTTACTGGCATTTCACGAAACATTTCTTGTTTTATTTACATCTAAGACCAACAATGCATTCGGGTTACACATTATTCTTTTTTATTTTCACAGTAACTAAAAGATTTTAATCTTAGATTAATACTCTCCCAATATGTTATCTATCGTTAACCAATCAAAACAATTGAATTAAAACCAATATAATTCTTGTTTTTGAAAAACAATTTACCGTGTCGTTCACCAGAGCGGTGTCAAATTGTCCTTTTGGACTTGAACCAAAGGCGGGATATTTTTATTTTCAAACAATATATCTTCCGGCCTACGCATTCAATTACTGAATAATTGTTTACTTACATAAATCTCATCATCAATTTGTAGGTACCTAACATTGAATTCAGTAATGTATGCAAAAAGTACATTGCGATTTCTAGTATGTAACTCAAACCATTTGATTTGTGTTTTGCCCCTTCTTAAGGAATAGCATTTGCATCAATTGACATTTTTCTCGGCGACTGTTTTAATACAGTTAATTGCTCCAAAGAGTATTGATTTCTTGTATCCTCCAATGGTTATTCTGCCTTTACTAACTAATACCAATTTCCCACTCCACATTGCTAATAATGCCTAAAAAATAAAAAACCTAGATCTAATAACCTAATATTAGACCTCCTTTTTCTTAATTCTAGATATTGAAAATTGGAATAGGTCCACTCGTCAATTTTGTAACCCAGAATTGAATATGGTGACAAAAGTTAACACGGGGCACAGAGCTGGGTAGTAAAAACATCTGATTAGATGATGTTTAATCCTAAAATTCTCTCTAAAGCTTATTTCCTCAAACAGTTGCCTACTTATAAGTTTACTACTGGCATTAATTACTCATCTATCACGGTGCTCCGCGTCGGTCGCTGCCTGCCAAGATTTCACAATTGCAACGTTAACTTTCTGAAAACTATTTAACTTTCAGTTTTATTTTAACTAAACAATTTGACGAGTTTATTGCGCAGTTGCCATGTTTGTTTACTTCGCTAGAACGACTTGATCTTCTGATAGTTTATAATTATCACTTTTTTATTCTATATCACTTAATTTGTGTAATATTTTAGGTCAGTTTTTAAATAGAATAGAATCTTATTTGGCTTTATCTTAGGTCTAAAGAATTTTTCAAAACCAGACACTTAAGTTTATTTAACTGACATTGAATCTATTACCGTTCGATTGGCAGTACGATCAACAATTCATTTCACTCTGTCATTACGCCCCACGCACGTTAATTGCATCTGTCAAATATCTTACGGTTGCAGTTTGAATATCGGGTGCAATTGCGAAAAGGAACCCTGTCTTTTGGCAAGGGTACCAAATTATTGCTCTTCTATTGTTTACACGCGATTGCGGCCAAGTGGCAGCGTACTTACTCTCAATTACCGACCGTTGCGACATCTTATTGAAAGATCGACACGACACTTCTTTTAGGATACTACTCCGTTGCTCGCCCTTAGCACTTGATGCCAGATTTATTGCGGGGATTGATGGTACATGCTCTCGATGTTTAAAAAAAAAGACTTGCTGAGTTTCTTGCCGAAGTCTTCTCAGTTCAAGTTGTATTTGGAACCGGTGTAGAGCCATTTGTTAACGTCCATAAGTACCTTATCAGGGCTTAAATGGAATAGATGCTTTTTGAATTTGAATTTGATGCATTTAATAGGAATTTGAAATTAAAGTTTAACGTTTAATTACTTACATTAAACACGGAGGACACTTTTCACATTAACAGAATAGTTGATTTATATCTTGAGAAATATGCAGTGCAAGAACCAACATTTCTAAGAAGTAATTACCTTCAGTACCAGCCTAAGTCCATGCATCAAAATGATGAACTACAACATGTATCGGAAAGGATATATCAATAAAAGTACCTAGGTAACACGAATTCTTTGGTGCTAGCAAGTGACGTGAACAGGATAATGACCCGGGTTCATTGAGTGGTGATGACGCGCTGGTTATGATTAATTCAACAAATTTGGAAGCAAAAATTTGACATGAATTTTTGAGTAATGTATTTTGAGGTGAAACTTTTTATATATAATCTATACCTGATGTTGTCTTCACCTCTTTCGGATACATATGCCCTTTGCACTACACGTTTTTTGTTTATACCACTAAGGTGGCAAACAAGCATACGGCCCGCCTGATGGTAAGCAGTTACCGTACCCTATGGACGCTTGCAACACCAGAGGTATCACTCGCGCGTTGCCGACCCTGTAGAAACCACTTCACACTCTTTTTGAAGAACCCCATGCTCCTTTGGGATAACCACGGCGGGGAGCTCATTCCACAGTCCGAGCGTCTGCGGAAGAAAACTCCTTTTAGCCCGCACAGTTCGAAACAATTCTGGTTTCAATGTGTGTGGATGGACTCCTGTTGATGGCGAGAGTTGCGATGGTGGAAGGACGTTGTTTATAACTAATGTATTTCTCCTCTCCATTTCCATAATGCATAATTCCTCCTTTATTCCAGACATAGACAACAACGGATACCTAGACGCGCATGATTTCCATTGCCTGGCGGTCCGCTCTTGCGTGCTGGAAGGCAAAGGCGACTGCAGCGCGTCTCGCCTGCAGAAGTACCAGCACATCATGCTCAGCCTCTGGGAGGAGATCGCCCAGCTGGCTGACTTCGACAAGGTGCCGGACTATGTCGGTTATCCCCACACTTACTCTACGCAATGTACGCAAGGCTTCAGTGACGTTTGCGGCTGATTTAACTCTAGTGTTTGTAGGTAGAATATAATTTGCATCTTGTTTTTGTAGATCTCGTCTCTTCTAATTTAACTTATCAAAAGCTTTTTTCAGCAGTGTCCAGTCTTGTTGTCTTAAAAAACAAGTTGGGTACCTGTGTAGGCATGTTAAAGGTCCAACCTTCCGCTGCGTAAAAGTTTCTCCGTTCGTTTCACTATTCGATGTTCCTGCGGTAATCTCATCTTGAGCTTGGTCTAAATCGTCCGGACAATAGTCAACCGAACTAGAAGCATACAATTAAAGAATTCTAGTTTCTATTCTAGTTAAATCTATCTAGATGTTTATGTTATTAGAATTGATGTCGTCAACACTACCTTATCCCCGCTTACTCGACATTAGAAGGGTTTTCGAGCTGTGAGATTAAAAAATATGGAAAAGTATCAAGGAATCTAAATATTTTTTTAATAAAGAAAATACCTATACATGTACCGCCAATGTAATGCAAAATACATTGATATAATGTATCTAGCAACGACCAACTCTCTATAGGTACCCTTTTATTGACATTTATTAATTTATTACCGGCAACATTAAAATACATTTATTGGCAACATTGAGGTTATCACTACGGTAGTGGCACTACCTCATTACCGCAAAGCAGGTGCACAAACGTTGATCAATTACCGCATATTGTTCACAGGAAATATAAACTGAATGCTAAAGAACATAATAAATTAATCACAATAACACAACGACATATTTATAATTTGACACCATACCACGACCATTGCCTGTGTAGTTTAGAATACTCACTTCAAAGATACTGCAACGAATTGTTTGAATGTAATTATCGCTTTTAATTAGATCCCGATTTGGCAAGCTAGAAACCGTGGCCAGAGATAAAGATATTTTTAGTTGTAGTGGAATAAAAAAAAGTTTCGATTAACATTCTGAGCTTTTATTATTATTATCTTTCCCTTCTTCCCTTGAATTTTGTCGCGTTCGTTCTAAAAGTCATTTATATTTTCGTCTTCGACTCTTTTGTAGACTTGCAAGGGTGTTTGCTACTCTTAGACTTATTTCGACATACCTACTTACTGGTACTATTTCGTAGTATAGATCTAAACTTTAACTTCTAGCTTTAAACAAATGTATGGTTCTTGTAACGTTGCATTATCTTATAATTCTGGTGCCTTGACTCACACAATACATGCACAAAAGCGCACACGCTTCCCGCTTATATCGTTTTTTAATCCTAACACATTTTATCTAATGGCAATACCATTTCAGGACGGAATGGTAACAATAGAAGAATTTAAACAGGCAGTTCAAAACAGTTGTGTCGGGAGGAGATACGACGACTTTCCTCAAGCAATGAAGGCATTCATCGAGTCAAACTTTAGAATGATCGATATAAACTCAGATGGGGTTATCGCCTTAGAAGAATACAGATATGATTGTGTACAGAGGATGGTGGTGGACGATATCAAAATAATTGACGAAGGTTTCTATTCTTTGTTGAATGTAAGTATTATATTATACCTATATTGATTTTAATAATTTTAATAGCGAAATTGTTGAAAGGACCTCTTCGTATGGATAAAATTTGGCGCCCAACGTGGGCCTTAAGTTTTCATCAAGGTCAGAGGGCGAACCACAAGCTCTTAAAACAAGGTTAAAATAACCTTATTTGGCTTTTGTCTTTCTTAGACATCCGACGTCAAAAAGGAACAAAAGACAAATAAGGTTATTTTAACCTTGTTTTAAGAGCTTGTGGTTGGCCCCAGATAGGCAAATTCTGCCGTTATCTCTATAGCACGATAAAAATCGCGATTGAATTTTCTTGCTAAATGTATCTTTAACTTCCTCATATTTTAACTATTTGACATAGACTAATATAATTACTTACACTATTGAATTACTTTTACAACACCGTATTTATTCACTCATCGTTTACCTAAATATTTGAATAAAACAACCTGAAGGAGTCTATTCTGGACACCATTGCCGTGATTCGCAACCATTAATTATCCCGAGAAATGCACATGTTGTTTAAAATACTTGCAATTAGAGTTTCCGCTGAAATTAACCGAGATGTTCCAACTCAACGAAACGATTGAGTAGTAGGTACACAGAGGATTGTAGGTATATACAACGATGCACTTAGGACGGTATTCAGCAAAAATATTTTATCATTTTAATATTAATTTAAATAATTTAACGGGCCAGTTGGCGTGGTTGGTTAACATTCCACCTATCGCGCCGCAGGTCGTGGGTTCGATTCCCATAGGCCATGCATTTTTTAGTGCATGAACATGTCCTGAGTCTGGATGTAATTTTGCATATGTATTTACAAACAAAAAGTACCTAATATATGTATTATATCAGTTATCTGGTTACCATAGTACAAGCCCTGCTTAGTTTGGGATCAGATAACCGTGTGTGTAGAATTTCCCAGGTTATTTATTTGTTTATCTAATGATAGGAGATATATGAGGGCTAACCACAAGCTCAAACAATATTATTATAACCTTATTTGTCTTTTGTCTTTCTTTGACATCCGACGTCAAAACAGGACAAAAGGCAAGTAAGTAGGTAAGGTTATACATAATAATATTGTTTTGCGCTTGTGGTTAGTCCCCAAGTATGAGATATACCCGAGTATTATTTTATGTTTTGGTATCTAAACTAAACAGGTATTTACATCATAAGATTATATTCTATTCTAAAATCTGACACTAATGGAAGCTTCCTCTTCCACTTTTCTGTCATAATAAAATTATTACAGAAAAGTTTAAAATAAGACCTCTTACTCTATGGTATATAGGTATACACATGATGCACGGCAATCAACGAGAATGTAATAGTGTTGTAAATATACGTGTTTCTAGAAATATCTTTTACCCACCAGTGTGGGTTTGGCCACGTACCCATATTACTAGGTATAAGCTTGGCAGACATATTCGATATAGATTAATGTCAATGACATACAATAAGCTTTAGCGTTGATTGAAAACACATGTTTGGATTCAATCTGCGATCAAAGTTGACCTTTGATTCCATCATCAGGATTGAGTAGCAGATTTATGTCTCGAAGTGTATTTAGATGATATAGAACCATTACTATCCATCAGCAATGAATTTGCCTCTATCTAGCTAACGATGTCTTGAATAAGTTAAGACGTTTAACGATTTTAAGAAAATAAAATGATATTTTTGTCAGGCAAGATACCTACGTTTGTAGAAAGACACAACATATTGGTGCTGATTCTGTTGTTTACAACTAAACTAATTTAGTCTCACTATGTCTCTTTCTAACAAACAACATAAGAAAAGGATGTAAGAAATATTGTCCTGTCAAATTAGTTCAATTCGTCTTTTCCATAAAATTTTTGTTGCCATCTATCGCGGTTACGTCTAAATAACCGCAAATGAAGACTGTAAAGACTAATTTGACAGCTTGAAATATGTTCTATCCTTTTTCAATTATGTTTAAGAAAGAAATGTGATGTGACTAAAACTAGTTAAGTGCGATTTACAACAGAATCGGCACTGCATACACAAAAACTAAAAATACACAACACCACGAGTGGGTTAATAGGTGTTTTATAAAAAGCGATAACAAGAAATAAAATTATGCAACAAAATGAATAAAAGAGATATAGAAAACTTTCTTCTTGGCACACAGCCAACGTGTCTACAATAGTGTCGTATGCTTTAACACTTCCTCTTTATCTACGTTTAGGTAGAGTTGGCAGCCTGTAATCAGATGCAAGATTATCTTAAAATGGAAATGTTCCTGCTTAGCTATTCTAACTCGAAATAATAATAAATAATAATAATCCTGGGACATTCCTCACACACGGTCATCTGATCCCAAACTAAGCAGAGCTTGTACTATGGAAACCAAGTAACTGATATACTACATATACTTTTTATTTGTACATACTTAATATACAGAATTATACCCAGACTCAGGACATTCAGACATGATCATGCACACAAATGCATGTCCTGTGTGGGAATCGAACCAACTGCGCCTCCTGGCCCGTATTAACGATCGTTTGGGGCTGATTCTGTTGTTTACAACTAAACTAATTTTAATTTCGCTATGTCTCTTTCTAACAAATAACATAAAAGGATGTAAGAAATGTAGTCGTGTCAAATTAGTTAAATGCTTGTTTTCAATATAAATTTAGTCGCCATCTATCGCGGTTACGTCTAAATACCCGCAAATGAAGACGGCAAAGACTAATTTGACAGCTTCAAATATGTTCTATCCTTTTTCAATAATGTTTGTAAGAAAGAGATGTGATGTGACTAAAATTAGTTTAGTGCGATTTGCAACAGAATCGGCACCATTATCTCCCTGGTCGGCATAACATGTTTTCTTCTTTACCGGTCAGCCATAGTGTAAGCATAGTACACTCCTTTCTTACACAACATAATCCAACCACACTAGAAGAAACTGGTGTTAGATGGATTTTGATTATATTCTTCTACGTCTTCCAAATAAAACGTTGCTAGGAATTTTAACACTGGAAACATTGAGCTTATTATTACTACGTATAGAGAAGACGCCACACTTCACGACTATGTTCCGTTCAAGTGAGGCCATCCGGCCACACTTGTTGTTGTTGCCGGATGGTGTGTTTGCGAGGAAAATACTCCTAAAAGTGTTGTTATAGCGCTACGTGTTTTTACTGTCTGCTTAGACGACTAATGATTGTTTCAGCGCTAAAGAAGACTCTTAAATGGGACATAACCTTTGCTTATGATAGTTTCTCCATACGTAGTAATATAGCTCAATGTCTGGTACTTGAAAAAATACCCATTGCCCAAGTCTAAACTAAGCTAATTTGTTTCAGGATGACGACAGGAGGAAAGGTGGTCTCACGCTATCCAGGTATAAGGAATTATTCGCCCAGTTCTTGGGCGAAGTCGGTGAAGATTGCGATGCGAAGCATCTATTCGGACCCCTAGAATTTTAAGCTTATAAGGCGCTAACGCACCAAAGGATATTATTTATTTTTAAGTTTACTAAATAAAATCTTAATATTTCTTGGTCTGTGAACACTGTAATTTAGTTAATAATATAACCCTTCCAGTAACGTCACGACAATGCCTACCGCTTGGAACTCTTGGACGCCGTCTGACTTTATATTTACATTATTACATCACGGTAACCAAACCACGGCGATCGTGAAAAAACGCGCCAAAAATACACAAACAACATCGATACAGACTAAAAATAAAATTACATTACTTATGATGCGTTCTGAATGAAATATAAAAATATTGTTTTTTAAATAGCAAAATAGGTTGGTTCTAAAGTATTGTAAAATAGAAAATGATTGTCTATCGGTGCGTGTTCGGTACCAAGTAGGTAAGGTTACAATAAATCTCGATTAGGACTAACTAACGTTAGAGTATCTTACTTTTAAGGATTCTGTTTTCCAAATATTGTTACTTACCTAATTATTGAGCCTGTTTTTTTGTTTCATAATTCTTGTTTTTTCAAGTTATATGATTGTGATTTATTATTTATAGAGATATTTTCGAATGTTAATTTCCCATTTTATTAAATGACATAAGTACTCCATGGTGAGATAAACTTTCCTACGGCGTAAAGTTCTTGATATCATAATGTTAAAGTTTATTTAATAATGTAGGTACACACGGCTACAGATCAAGCTATACATTTCCAATATAAGCTGATCTCTCATTGTACGGAAATCCTATACAATGCGAGATCAGCTTATACTAGAAATAGTATAGCTTGATGTGTTGCCGTGTGTACCTACTTACTTATTGTAAAATGCCAGATATTTATTGTAAATAATTATAAATACTTACCTTTGTGGATAATGTGCGGGAAATGGTGTTAAATGTGCTCAAACATACAAAGTGAATCTCTAGTCACCGCTAATTCTGTTATTTGTTAATTTATGTGTAAATAATTATATTTAATTTGAAATTAATACATTTTATTTCTTAGAGCCTGCGCCCACGATTTTTTTAAGCGTTGCAGCAGTTTACTTCTGTATAAGTAGTAGTATTAGTAGTGATACTGCATCGTGTTAGAATCGCAACTACGCTAGTAATATAACAGGTGGAGATTTCGAGATGGCATATTTTCAAAACCTATGTTGGATTAGTCATGCTGAACAACTTTTACTATGGGACCAATGGTGAATTCTCAAAAAAAAATTTTAACTTTCCTTAGTGAATGTCAACCTTGTTCGATCATAATGTATGAAAAGTAAAAAAAAAATTTTGAGAATTCAGTGTTGGTCCCATAGTAAAAGTTGTTCAGCATGACTAACCCAACATAGGTTTCGAAAATATGCCATCTCGAAATCTCCACCCAGTATAAGCATATAAGTCAATGATCGCGACATTTTGCACTGCATTGCTGCAAAAGTCGTCGTAGCGTAGGCCAAAGCCTACGGATGATTCCTCAGCCAGTGGTTCTTCTCAATCTCATAAAATATTACAAATTATTATAATCCAACTGGTAACAAAAAGATAGTATTGGCTAGTTTTTTTTTTTTAAGAATTTTTAAGTTTAGTGTTGGGTAGATATTTCATAATTTAATTTGAAAGTTAGTAAACAAATAAATCCATACATTTTCTATACCTTTATTTAAATCTCTATCGACATAGACTTTACATACAACACATTTCTTCTATTAAATTTTATACATGTTTCATTGTTATATAAATTACCTACAATATAACATAAAAACCGTATAAATATTTGTATGTACAGTTAACGTTTTTAAAAATATTTTTAACCGTAATTAAAGTTATGTTTGATGGGATTACATGAATCTTATTTTAATGAAACAGAAAGGTGGAAAGTGTGTGGCCTGAGAGGGTACAACATTATCGGCGCGACTATCACTTATTATCGGTATATAGATAGCATTCTCTTAAATAGTCTGTGGTGACTGTGGTACAAAAAGAATATGATACGTCCAAGGGTCCAAGGATATTGTATACTACGTAACGTAGTATAAAAATTCCTTGGGTACATCATAAAGATCTATTAAACGTTTGTTTCCTTCGGTCACACACTTGACTAAACTCCCGTCTTATTAATAAATAAGGTGTAAGTCAAGTATAGTTAAACCTAGGATTAAAATATATCCGTCACTTTCGAATGTCATATAAACAAAAAGGGATGAGGCTATCTTAATACCTGGCTATTACAAGACTGACTTACACCTTATTTATTAATAAGGGGGCATTTTTAAAATTAAACAAATGTAACTCGTTACTTTGAGGTAATAGTTAAATAAATAAAAAAGTTCACATATAGGTACAAAATGTCTCTAAAAATACAGTACAGTAGGTTTATCAAGAAGAAAAATACCCACTTTCGCTTTTAAATCTTGGAACAATTGTACCTAAATAAGTACATAGAAATCTAATTTAGTAAGTACCTAAGTAAGGCTGTTTATACAGCAAAAGCTAATGATAGGGAAGATAAAACCTTTATTTTCATCACTTACCTACATCAAAATGATTTTTTTTTTTACTGGTAACTGGCTTGGCATCCACAGGAAAAGCGTCCATGCCAAATCGAGTCGCATCACAGCAACGTTCATAGACAATAAGCAGAACATTCGAGCTTCTGACTTTCGAACGGAAGTGCTCTGCATTGAATAAAAATCCAGTGCGATAATTCTCGTGAAGTGTCAAAAGAGATTTAAAAAAAACGATTCAACTATGTAATATATCACGCATACATTTGGAAACATGACCTAAATATTTTTGTGTTACAATGTACACTTAGGTACCTTTCAATTTTGACTTAGTTTCTATTTAGATGTTACTTATACATAGAAAGAATATAATCATAGGATTTCTTACTGAAACTCGGAAACCCCAACGAGATAGGTATATTATTTATATATCCATTTTAAATAGTAACCGACATAGCGTCGAGTCACACTGTCGTGAAACACACATGTCAATACATTTTACTTAAATTAAACGTTGTATTACATTCTCGGCTGAGAGTGGAACAAGACGTGTAAATCGACACTAGCATGTCGTCTTCCTTCATTGGTGCTGATTCTGTTGCAAATCGTACTAAAACATCTCACATCTCTTTCAACAAAATTACACATACTTTATTTCACTGTCAATTGGTCTTATTTGACAGTGCTACATTTCTTATATCCTTTTCTAGTATTTAATGTTAGAAAGAGATATACTTAGTGAGACTTCATTAGGTTAGGTTAGGTTTGCAAACAACGGAATCAGCACTTTATTACCATCTAATTGAAGTCGATACTTGACTATCAATAGTTCAACAGAGATGTTTCGAGTAAACAACGCTACGCTTTGCGTTAAATTGACATTTAAAGGCACAGGCAGAACCAAAGGCCTTGATTAAAAATAACTTAAAATACTAGTGTTTAAATTGTCACGGATTTATCGACCACCCCTGAACATTTTCCAACAATATAAAGTTATTTTCGTGAACATGTAATTCAAACTTTAGTTAAATTGCATTTTATCTAAGCATTTTAAACATAAATAATACACAATACATTGCAACATCGCTTTTACAACGCACTTAAAATTATGAATGATATTTTATCGAAATCCTCCGACTAGATTATGAGTTGGTTACACATTTCTTTACTTAACTATCTAAGTTAAGTCGATTTTAATCCAAGTCTTCATAAACGCTCGCTAAGTTGATGTACTTATAGTATATGTAAATTGGGCCTTATAAGAGCATTGAAAAACACTAACTCATTGTTTAAAAAAAACTCGATTAAAATATGTTTTTTGGATCCGCTGATCCCACGCATATCATAAATATTCTACGCATTTAAATATATTACAAGCGATTTTATATCTTTTATTTTTGAATAATTTATAACTAGGTATGATAACCTTAAATTAAAGTTACAAATCTTCCAAAATTATTTTAAATAACCAATATCGAATTTCTAACGTAAAAAAACTTAAATAAAGACTAATTTTCAATGCCTAATTTAATCTAAATATTTCAAAAGTTTATGAGTCGACTTTCTTAAACTTAATCCTATTTGTACATGAGCTAGATTATAAATTTGGTTAACATCAGTTGACTTTGTCACTTAGCTAGCAAATATACCTATTAGTAATAACGATGGTATCATACTTATATGTTTTTAATAATATTTTATGTATGTACCTATATTTAGTTCATAATATAATGCACAAGATATGCAACCAGCCAAACAGTGATAACTTCAGGGATAACGTTTTTCAATAGTAAAAATTAACTCTGTTTTTTTATGTCCTTTGGGCCCAATTTTACTTTCGTCAAGTAACTTTTATTCATAGTAAGAAATGAATATGACAGTTTGACAGAATGACAGATTCTCAATCATAATTATGTCACAGTCATATTTAAACCGTGTTTAAGTTCTATTCGAAGTTGGTATTTTTACCAACTTCGAATAGAAGTATAAGAAAATAGAAGGCCTAAGTTTATTTCATATTTCACGGAGATGAAGAAATCGAAAATGACATTGTCACACGACCCCATTACAAATGTCATTGCAATTGAGCCATTTTGCGTTGCCTACTAAATTCATAATGCTTTTCGACGCTATTAAATTAGTCGACTAAGAAATCTACCCATTTTTAAAACACTGATAGTTAATTGGAACACAATATTGTAATAGCATATTGGGCTGTTATACGGTTAAATTTGAATTGATGAATAGGTAAACGGGTTTCGGAAGAAAAAAAAACGAATGTAGGTGCTAACTTAGGTACATACTTAATTAGTCGATTTTTAAATAATTATATTTTAAACGTCATTGGTCAATTTATATTAACAATAGATTTTTTTTGGATAAAAGATATCACGGTAAAGAAATAAAAATATAATATAAAACTAATATATTAAAAACAAATTACACTATAACAGGTTAAGCAAACTGAGGTTAAGAGGTGTCCAATTACCTTCCTATAATATATTTTTTAAACTAAAGATTAAATTATACAAAAATATCATGAATGTTTGTTGATCACCGCTTCATTTAGATCCCTTACCAAATCCTGAAGCTATGGATTTATCATAAGTGGTATTTGCGACTTATCATATATACCTACATCATCTGAAAACGTATCTACTGAGGTATATATCGCTATTAACGCACAGTCCAACATGTGGACTAGGCAAATAGCAAATTACATTACTCTACTAAACGTTCACTGGAGTCCATTACCTAAAAATTCACTAAAACAAAGGTTTACAATAGTTTTAAAACTACACTTTGCTTTTCAAACTACGGTGCAAGTGCATAAAATCTCACCTTACGTCCTATTTTCACAAACCACGACATCTGTTGTCAATTAACTGTACTATCTCGTAGCTATTGGTTCGAGTATGAACAATTATTGGCGGTACTTTTGAACGTTTTAAAACCACTGTAAATCTTGTCGTTCTATTGGGAAGTATAATTACTTCCAGTCTAGAGTTACATTTCATCGGTGAGACCGTTGATGGTGCCGCTGGTGGAGGCCAGGGGCTCGGTGGTACCTAGACTGCCGTAGGTGGGGCCGCGTCGCGACGACACGCGCCAGCGTCCCCGACTTCTGGTTATGCCTGATGGATACAATCATACAGGTACTTTCATATCAACCCCTTTACCCCCATGATTCTTGAAGCCAATATGATTTTACGTTTTTGATATTACGTGAAACGATGATAGTTGTTCTACTTGATGTCAAGGCTACAATATTTTGTATCTATTGAGTATTTAATACCAAATCTGAGTTTTCTTTACAACAGTGTTTTTCAATCTTATTGATTTCGCGACCCCCTTACAGGTTGAAAAATTCTGGCGACCCCCTTGTTTGACAGACAAAGAATTTATAAATTAAAAGACTACGATAATGATTTTCTTTATTTTGATACCTTTACTTATTAGTCTGCAAGAAGCTGCGAGAGGTTTGCAACTAAGTAAGAGGTAAATTGGACGCCCGCTTGCGCGAAGTCTACCTTGCCTTTTTCCTTCTGCCGGCGGCCCCCCGACTAAGGTTTCATGACCCCCCTAGGGGTCGCGACCCACAGATTGAAAAACACTGCTTTACAGCATAGCATCAAATTCGTTCTAAGACAAGAGTAAATTCAATTTAAAATTATACAAAATATTTGCAGCGCTATTTCAAAAGCTAAAATGTCTAGAGCTTGCTAGCATACAAGATGAAAAACTAGCAAATAAAAAGCTGAAAATCATAAATTTGGATATGAACAATTAATATTTTACATTTTAAAGTAGACTATACTACGAGATCAAGAAAGTATGTGCACGTACACAAGTACAATGCATGCTTGCTAATTCATTTGCAAAAACGCCGAGTTTATACAATATCTTAAAAGAAATATGTAAATGATGTCATGAAAGATACTTTTTTGAATTGACTAGATTGATATTAATTGAGTAAATTTTAATTACAGCTGATAAAAAACTCAATATATAGTTATTTTTACTTATTGCAACATGGCGGACGATTCCTTTGTATAATGCGCCGCCAGATTCATGTTGATTTCCAAAAATGACCTTTATGTATTACAAGCATGGAATAGCATTTGTGATCATAATAGCTTCCTTTTAGCATCTTAAATTATCGTGAATATTTAATGTGAATTGCGTTTTTTTTTTGTTAGTGGATTATGCACGTTCTATGGTGTCCAAAAAGTTGTGTAAATAAATGCTGAATGTATTGAGCAATAATTAATTTATTGTTTTTTTTTTATGGCAACTTTAAACTTTTTGTGCACTATTCTCAAAATCAAAATAATGTCTGCCGGTGATATTCAACTATTACTTCTAATGTGTGAATGTGCTATTTTTATAATAAAATGTTATCTTACGTCATTTTGACTTGGACTCAGTAGCTCCTTACATTGGAAAAGAAAAAATATTATATTATTTTTTTACTCTCTTAAATAAGTTGTACATTGGACCTTTACTATGCTATGCCTAACTTTAGTTTTTTTTAATGATGATGAATAGATTTTTACATAAGTACACACTAACATAATTAGTGTTACTTATTTAAAGTGCTTAAATCACAAAAAAAAATACTAAAAATATTAAAATAAATATTATGGAATCAAATAACAAATTACATAAATGCGCTTTAAATTCGTAACACTTTATTGGCTGTACATGCAAAAATTACTTGCGTATCTGGCAACACTGAGCGGTGCCTTCTTAGCATGCAAAGGTGCTCTAAAACTAAAAAATAAAACGAAAACAAATAATTAAAAAAACATAATTTATTTCTATCACAATAATAATAAACCGTATGTCAGTACAAACGATAATAACCCATAACCTTTGGATTTGGAAACGTTATAACCCTCTAAATTAAGTACTAATTTAAGTAGGAGATTCCTGTTTTTGTGAACAAATTATAAATAATTTAGCAGCAAATTTACATTCATAGTATAAATTAATGATTCGATTACATTTCTTTTTTTTTAATTAGCTTTAATAGGAACTTAGAGGGCACCTAATAAATCTCTTTAATCACAAATAATAATACAGATAATTTTTATACAATAAAAAGAATACTTTATGATAATCGACTATTTAAAAATAAATAGTATATTGTTGTTAATCCCTTGAGGTATTATAGTCGTACCTGGAAACAGACGGCTCCTTGTATATTGGCAACACCATTGGCGTTAATAAACGGCGTTTATTATCCAACACCAATTGTATATTTACCTTTCACCAATATTAGCATTTTGTACCCAATATTGTTAGTCAGAACTTAGGAGGAATCTTTTTAATACAGTGTGCACTACATAAAGCTAACAAAATAAGATGTTTAGCAAAGAAATTGACTTTGTTGAGTAATATTTTAAGATGTAAATATTAAAATAGTGAGGCAGTGGCCTGGCCACATCACTCGAGGAACCGTATTGAAGACCAGACACCATCAATCAGGTTTAAAGCCATCACCATATTGCACCAAATATTATCCTCACCTGCGTACACAGCTGTCCATAAAACTGCTTCAGTTTATATATGAACAATTTTGAATCGCGTCGGTCTATCTATGTAGAAAATCCATTATAAATTGTAATGGTAAAAGTTTCCTAATTATCATTTATCACGAATTCAACTAAAGATAAAGACTTTTAAATCAGAGGTAGTGAGGTAGAGATTTCTCTCGCAGATAGGATTGGTGTATAAAAATAAGAAGCACACCATTTACATTAAACAACTAATTTCTGTAAGGGATCCAGTATTTTCCTGGGTTATAAAGTCCACTATGTAATTCCAGATTAATAAAATTTAGAATCCGTTCATCAGTTACGGCATGATTAAGTAACATACACAAATGCTTTTATAATGTAAGATTTGTCCAAAATGGTACACTCCAAACAGTAATAAAATTAGTACCACGTAAAGTCAATTTCTCGCTAATCAATAGAACGCCTAATACTTAAGTTAAACAATTTCCTAAACATCCACAACTTACTTCTATCGTAATAAGAGCACAAAATAAATAAATCTGGTATCAAGCTAATTTTATTAACTCCTCACTGTGTTAATGGAATATAATCTTTGCACAATTTAGATAAAGTCTGTAATCTGTATAGAAAATAAATAATCTAACATCAAAGCTAAAAAATAATGAAGTTGGGTATTGTTACTATCCGCTTGCCTCACTGTCACGCCTTTTTGGGTGATTCTTAAGTACTGTATGTAAGTACGGAGGGTAAAAATTGAATCCCAATACCGAATAACCCATCAAATATTAAGTACCATAAGAGCGTGCAAAATATAAAAATAAAAAAGGCTGACACATGACACGCAGAAATTACACAGAACATCGATAAATAAAAAAAAATATAATTTAAATTCGAAAATAATAGGAATGATCGTTACCATATACACAGCTAAACATACAACGATCGGTACATGCAACATTACAGTAATATAAAATATTCGTGAACTCGTTTATACATTAAAAAAAATAGGGTGTCCGATAAACCATATTGTGGTTAGATACCATTACCCTCCATGTAGACTTGCAATTTTTTAATATTTCTCTGTGAAACGTAGGTACATTTTCGTAGTGCAATATTGACCAGTGGGGCGATTACGTAACAAAATTTCAATCATTTTCGAATTGAAATCGATTCAATATAGCGGTTTTCTGATAACTTTTTTACGCTCTAGTAACTGCAAATACAAACAGTGGTTCATTAGAAATGGAACCATTCCCGATTTTGTAATATCCTGGGACATTCGTCACACACGGTCATCTGATCCCAAACTAAGCAGAGCTTGTACTATGGAAACCAGATAACTGATATAATACATATACTACTTTTTGTTTGTAAATACATACTTAATATACATAATTACACCCAGACTCAGGACATACAGACATGTTCATGCACACAAATGCATGTCCTGTGTGGGAATCGAACCCACGACCTGCGGCGCGTAAGGTGAATCTTAACCACCTGCGCCAACTGGCCCGTCGCAATATTTCTACCGATTCTGAGGTTATTTCAATCTGAATTTCATTGAAATAAAGTTAGGTAATCCACGTACTGCTTCAACATTTGAAAACGATTATCCCCAAAGATGACACCTAATAAGTCGACATAACACCCAGATGATCCTATATTATATCGAGTTTTTAGATTATTTCTCAGTCTGAATCAAAAAAACGTGAAATAACGTTGTCACGGTCCCATTTGTTCATGAACCTTAGAAACATTAAGAGAGTTAAAAATTGCAAGTCTATTATACAATAAATGCTTTAAATAGTATTAATTGGGAAAAAAACCATATTCCCAGAGGACTTGGCGACTTTCCGTGAACTAAGGCACACACGTGCGACAAATCGCATCAAAGAATGCAAAGTTGACATCGATCGCAAGTTTTTTTCTATCCATATTCAAGAATGAACGTAATTATTCATAACATATAATTAAAAAGTATATACTGATAGAATCACATAAGAAAAAAATCATATATTTTATATTTAAATTTTTATAATATTTTTATATATTTAATTTGCCAATGTTCATTCTCAAAATGAATATTTAAATGAGTTGGAAGACTTCTTAGCGACCTCTGCAATAATCAACTGATGAATTACGCATTGAGTTAAGAAGCAAGGCGAGTGGGGGGGGGGGATGATAACTGCTTTGCTGCTTTGCAGTCATGGAATATTCACATGAGATGATTTCTACCAGTTATGCTCATGACTATTCGTCCTTACAGTGATTTAAATAATGACGAAAATACCATATCCTTATTATTGTAAAGGTATTAACTAAATGCATAATGTAATTAATTATAAACAAATGAAAGTATTCGGTGTTAGCAGATGGCTTATACACTTTTACGCGAACAAACCACAAACTTATTTCGACTGTGAACAAAGATTGTATAGTTTTTTCTGCTTTTATGTGTTAGGTATCATGTATTCACGCGTTATTGAACTGTCAAACTAAATAATCAACACTTTGTGACCACTTTTGACTTAAAAATGTTAACAAACGGTTCAATCTCTTTTCCCAGTTTATATAAGCTTATGGGAGCTAAAAAAACCGAGATTTCCAAAAAGCCTTCCCACCTTTATAAAAAAAATACGGATGCAAGTTAGTACGGAACTTGAAACGAGAATGAACAAAGGCAAGTATGCATATTACGTCACAAATCATAATCCGAAAAACCTTATTCCTTGCCGCAATATACACTAAGAAACTGGGAAATTAGACTTTAAGTATGCCTCAATAGAGTCCATTCTCGTTAGTGTCAAGCTCACGCCAGAAGCTTGTCAAAGTTATATTGTCTGACAGTGTGTTCGTTGCCGTCTCTTACTCGTGTCAACGACGTCTCCGCAACACCCGTCTCTTTCCCGCGCAGCATCTGATTGGCCAGCTTCTGTTTGTTCACCGGCGAACCTGGAATTAAGGGATTTATGTCACCTGCCTGACGGGTCAGTGTTTACTTGCATTTTGTGAAGTGGAGTGGAACATACAAACTTAGTGACGATGACGGGAAGAGATTATATACAAATAAACGGGTGAAACTGATGTTGGGAAATGGACAATCCAGTGGTGATATTTCTTGATATTATAGGGAAATAATAACCTCAATATTTAATAAATAAACGAGAACAATTCTCCAAATATAATAATGAAACATGCGAACTCAAAAAAATCCTCTTTTATAATATCACATGATAACATTCCTTCATTTCATCGATGTAAACAAAACATAATTTAAACAGCAACATAAATAAAAAAGGCAGGTTTAAATAAATGGAAAATGGTGCAGGTAGCACAAAGTCGTGCAATGTAAAAAAAGCGTGCCAAGCCACTCGAAAAAACACGAGTTCAATATACTAGCTCATGCCCCGCAGTTCCACTCGCGTTCCACCGTAATATTGTTTTCCGCTATTTGTAACGACGCGACGTGATGGAAGAAGATACCTTTGACTACTGAAATTTGGTGGCCATTTTCACCATCCGGTCATAAAAAGCTTCTTACAAGGTGGCAGGTACCATCTGCGGCAAGGTCTTGCTGCCAAAGCATACACGACAAGAAAGGAAGGAAGAATTCTTAAATAAAATTAAAATACTGAAATTAATATGATAAAGCTTGCATTATTAAGATCACCTGCTATCCCGTAAAGCGTTAATAAAATTATCCTTACCTCAATCTGTTAGTAAGGCACTATTGATGATGAGTTAGATCGAAGCGAGAGTACAAACAAAAGATTTTTTTTATTTTAAGTCACAATTTCGTAACTACGTAAAGGATTCTAGCACTTATAGTCACGAACATTAGGAACGTAGTTATGGTTATACATTTAAGGTTAATTTTACCTTTTTGTTTTTAATCCATACGCGCACCCGTCTTTTACAGTTTTCTAGATATAAGAGGGCTGATTTTATATACGAAATGAAGAAAAAAATATAATAGTGTCTCTCTCCTTCACCTACTTTGAGAACTGTTAGTTAAGTGATTATCTTATTAGCAAATAAGGAAACCCGAATAAAATAATATAACGATATACAAAAGTACCAAAATATTGGACTCTAGCTGTATGTAAGAGTGTACAGAAACTATTCTACAAAATATTTCTCCGCGAATTCTAACCTTATTCTAACGGTAAAAAGGTCCAATATACAAGCGAGAGATTAAAAATAAAAATTGTGCAAATAAAACATAATAATAAACGCAATAAAGGTATGCAGACACTGCATGCAAGACCAAAACGTCGCAAATATACAGTAGAAATATTGTAAAATGGTGATCATGGTTATGTAGAGTGATATAGAATGGTTTTTACCAAATTGGAGTTACTTCTTTTATATATTTAATAGATTAATAGTGGGATGTTCCAGGATTATATATTGTGTTTCGAAACTCCATTCTGGCAGAAAACCATTGCTACTATAAAGTGTAATATTATGATAAGAACCTCTATAAATAATATCTAAGAACCTGCGCCCACCGCGACATTTTACAGAGCAGAAACTGTCACTAAAAGACCTCAAACCACTACCCTTCCATTCCCTTAATGTTAGCTAATTCAGTAGAAAAGTCGCAGTGGGCACATACCTTAAATCACGGAACAACTAACTTGATCTTTGAGCGACAAAGCACATGTCGATACAATAAGAGCACGCGGTACAGAATGTAGATGAAGAATAAAAAAAACATCGAGATACTAAAAGAGCGACTGTACTAGAGAATGTGCCGTATGCACGGGTATGTGCAACGGGTTCATAGTTTGAACGACTAAATACATTAAAATGCATGCCAATTTCAACAATACTTTTACCGAGAACAAATGACAAGGAACTGATATTTTCATTTTATCTGACAGTAAATAAGTGATACGATATATCTGTGAATCTATATGGAAACTCACGTTTCGCACAAGGTAGCGTTGTTAACGCTATCACTCTATAATATTCTAACTCTATGGGTTAAACCAAATCGAGATATCAAGATCAATATGCACAGTCTTCAAAAGGATCAAGTTATGTGTCCGTGACTTTACTGTTATCGCATCGATATAACTTCGATGACTTAAACAGAGGCTTAGAGAATAACACTGCTACAACAATAAACGGCTAAAGTGTTGGAAACAAAGTGTTTTGCACTCGAAAATACCTCCGGACACCGCATGTTGTTTTAAGTATTCCCAAGTTATATACTAAAGTGTGTGTTTAAGCTATAAGAGTGATATAATTAGTAAGTTCAATACAATACTACGACACATTAATAAGCTGCACCTACTCCGTAGACTAAGGAAACTAAGTAATCATAAAAGAGGTTAATAAAAGATTCCACAGTGACTGCCTGTCACAAAGTAGCGCTACTGTAGAGTGAGCTCTCTAGAAATGACAAATGTACTGAACGTTTACTGTTAGCGAAATTTTCATCGCGGATTTTCTCAAATTATTCATGATCATTGCAAAAATTTAGCTATTTCTGATTAAATATGTCAGAAATACCAGCGAATCGCTACCAAACACTGTTTTAGAAGAGTTTTGTCTTTCAGAAACGTATATCCTTTCGGAAAACAACGGGGCAGCAGATTGAGTGGTATCTCCACCCTCTCCTATTTGAGAAAACTTAGACCCTTTTATAGGACTTACTAGTTTTTGAGAAAAGTTTTGAACGAAAGGGTAAGTTTCGGTATTATTATTTTTTCGCAAGTTTCCCTCATACAGTGTCCAAAAGTAGAATGATCTATAGTGTATTGTATGGTATATAGTACTCACCGATATAGCTAAGCATGACTGGCAAGAAGATGAGACCGTGTGCGGCGCCGAACAACACTATACCCAGGTACATGCGGAAGTAGAACACCTGGATAACACACATATTATTAGTTTTAGGAGAAATCGGGGAAAATATTTAATAATATTAATTGGAATACCATGTAATAAGTGTAGACGTAATATAAATACTCAACGGGAGTGCGAGGGATTAAAGGGGTGGGGCGATGGCGGCTTGCGCCTAGCTCTAGTCTGTGCACGTGCCGAGTGACCATACGTTGCGGTAATTTTAGTTCAAATTGAGTAAGGTTTTTCTCAATGCATTTGCAGTATTTAAAGGAATTAAATCATTTTCGAAAAAAATAATGTTTTACCGCCTGTCGCTCGTTGTCGACCAAAAAACATCCTGTATAGTATTTGACACAGCATAGGCTTGTGTTTGACCCATGGAACAATTAACCTATAGAACTAGCAATGACGTTCATTTTGGTTGATATAAATTCCGCCAATTTCCCACCGCCGGCAATGCGCGCTGATTGGTTAAGACCAGGACGCATGCACTCTGATTGGCCAAGTCAAAAACACAGGACGCAGCGAGTGGTCCTTACTGTTCAAATTCAGTGATAAATCACTGACTAGTTGTGGAATTATATTGTTCAGTATTACTACTCTAAAGGGATATTTCCTCGTTGGTTTGACCACAATCTCACCATGGTAAGTGATGATGTGGCCGAAGGTGGTAAGCACACAAAGCCTAGAAGGAACTGGCTCTCAAGTGCAGCTGTCGGAACACACCGCCAGGTGCTTGGCGAAAGATTTTCAACTTGAGGGTGATAGCCAGCCAGATGGATACTACAAAGTACCATACCACCGTGCTATGATCCTCACGATCTCTTGTTCATTGTAGTATTCGAACCTGGGACTTTCGTCTCGGTATCCAACAAGTATAGTGTAGTGTAGTATAGTGTAGTGTAGTAAAGTGAAGTGTAGTGAAGTGTAGTATAGTGAAGTGTAGTATAGTGAAGTGTAGTATAGTGAAGTGTAGTATAGTGAAGTGTAGTATAGTGAAGTGTAGTATAGTGAAGTGTAGTATAGTGAAGTGTAGTATAGTAAAGTGTTGTATAGTGAAGTGTAGTATAGTGAAGTGTAGTATAGTGAAGTGTAGTATAGTAAAGTGTTGTATAGTGAAGTGTAGTGTGTAGTGTTGTGTATGTGTTGTGTACCTGGAATATCTGACTCTTGGCGGTTCCGAGCACGATGATCCCGCCGAACTTGGTGAGCGTGATGCCCGACAGCACCGAGGAGCCCATCGCCGTCAGCGAGGCGGCCGCGCGGCCCACGCGCGTGCTCTCGCCCGACACGCTGAAGCTGTGCACCAGGTGCGAACAGAACTCCACCGCTATACCCACCGCCATCACCTGCGCATACAACACAACCATAAGCTAACGTACCAAACAATCGGATCCAGATGACGGGCCAGTTGGTAAGGTTACGCGCCGCAGATCGTGGGTTCGATTCCCACACAGGACATGCATTTGTGTGCATGAACATGTCTGTATGTCCTGAGTCTGGGTGTAATTATGTATATTAAGTATGTATTTACAAACAAAAAGTAGTATATGTATTATATCAGTTATCTGGTTTCCATAGTACAAGTTCTGCTTAGTTTGGGATCAGATGACCGTGTGTGAGGAATGTCCCAGGATATTTATTTATTTATTACTCTAAAATTATACCGCGTGTAACAAAAAAGGGTATATACATACAAAAGGGGTGAAGACTATATCAGGTAGAGACTATCTAAAAAGTTTCAGCTCAAAATAAATTACTCAAAAATGAATACCAAATTTTTAAATTCAAGTTAATTGAATTAAAATCATAACTGACATGTCACCGCTCAATGAAGATCATTATCATTGTGCGTCGATTGCTAATACACTTATTAATATACAATTGCCGCTTCCGCGATCTCTGCGCCTAGTACCAAAACAGTGGATTACTGTAATGTATAAAAAAAAAAAAAAAAAAAAGCCAAACATAGTCAGATTGTCCAAAAAATATATAAAAAATGTAACCTTGCTGAGTTTCTTGCCGGATTCTTCTCAGTTGAAGGCCGAGTTCCGAACCGGTGGTAACTTCAGTAAATTTGACCTTCATAAGTGCCCTTCTGGGGCCTAAATTGAATAAATGGCTTTGACTTTGACTTTGACTTTATATATTAGTTTACTGTCGTTTTTTTTATTAAATTATTGTATCGTCATCGGTCCTTGATAAGCGTGCAAAGTTTCTGATTAATCTGACTTTTTGAAATCAATGAAAATTAGGTTTGAAGATTCCATTACATGGATACATGCATACATAGTTACAAGTGGAGCTAATAAAATCGTGTTAAAAATGGTAAGCGATTACCAGTTTTAAAAGAGGTAGAACACAGCGTCTATTCGCTCAAAGAGCAGCTCGACTGGGGAAGTACCTCCACCTTACAGAATACCGCAGCCAAATAACTTTGTTGTGTTCCTGCGAGCGAGTAAGGTCGCCAGAGCTCATTGGAGAGCGGGGAAGGTTGTTAACGCGTGAATGATGCCTCGTACATTGCTGGATACGGTAACCGCTTACCATAAGGCGGGACGTATGGTTGTTAACCGACTTCGTCGTATAAAAAATACCTGCAAAAATCTGAAGAATCGCATGCTGTACTTGGAAAAACCACAATCTGAGCGTCCGCAGCAGGAAATTCCTTTAAAACCTCACAGTGCGGAACCATTTTGGTTCCAATATGTGAAGATGGACTTCCCGTCAATGGCGAGAGGTTGTAGTAAAAGGTAACCGTGGACATCAAGTCAAACAATCCTAATATTATAAACGCGAAAGTTTGTATTTATGGATGTTTGTTACTCTGTCACGCAAAAACTACTAAACAGATTTGGATGAAATTTGGCGCACAGATAGAAAATGTTCTGGATTAACACATAGGATACTTTATATCCCGGGAAAACACACGATCCGTCGGGAATGCGGGTGAAAGCGCGCGGGACAGCTAGTTCATCATAAAACTGTCCATTGGACAATCCGAAGAACACTTACACTTAGAGGCGAACAATAAAACAAAAGGCTTACCAAATTGACGAGTGACACAGCATTGAGACTAATTCCCCACCAGTACATGAGACCGCCGAGGTTCACCACAATCATTGTTATCGTTATAACGACCACCTGGAACCAAACAACATGCTCATTTATACTTACAAATAACTTGACACGCTATTTTAACGCATTAAGGGCAAAATTTTAAGGAAAAAGAACTAGTTTGGGGCCAGCGTACTTCACAAAATTACTTTTTAATTCTTTGTCAAAAACTATCAACTCATGACATTATCAAAAAATATTATTATTGTTTCTTTTGTCTATCATAAAAATTACTAAAATATGGTGTGTTGAATTTCCGTGTGACGTCACGCGAAGTTCCACTTTCCACAAACAAGTGACGTAAAGAGCCCCCACTCCCGAACACACGCTTTATCTCTGTAAAATTGTATTGAAAGCAAAAGACATGTTCAATATGTTTTGGTAATTTAAATGGCGGACTAATTAAATTAATATTTTTTATTTTATTTAAGGTTTTGTGTAAATTGGCAGAAATATGACAATGATCGTTGGAGATGTCGGAAAAATACATGCTGCGCGGAGACTCTGCTACCCATGCGAAGCCGGGGCGGGTAGCTAGTTGACAATCCTATCCTAACTAATATTATAAATGCCCTTGCATCACCCCTGGTGATGCAAGCGTCCATAGGCTGCGGTAACTGCTTACCATCAGGCGGGCCGTATGCTTGTATGCTACCAAAGTAGTACAAAAAAAAATGCAAAAATGAGTTTGTTTGTTTGTTACGCCTTCACGACTCAACTACTCAACGAATCATCATGAAATTTGGCACGCAGATAGCCTATGGTATGGAGAAGGACATAGGCTACCTTTTATCCGGGAAACCGCGGGGGACAGCTAGTATAATAAAGAATAACTCACCAACGCCGAAAACAGATCGAAACCCATCAACAGGAATGTCACGATGAAAATCGAGAGCACAGATATACCCATAGACTTCAACGTATCGGGCCACATTGTCAAATACTGCTCGTAAAATACATAGAACACAGAGTACGGGAATACATTAGCCGTGGGCTCTTTGCCTTCCTCCATTAAATATCTATTCAAAGTTTCTGTTATATTAGCGGCTACAGTTCTCGCTCCTTTCAAAGCAGAATAATAATCATGACTGGTTTTTAAAACAGAATGGTATCCTTGGAAGTATGTGGAGTTGATTTGTGCCATTCCGCCGTGCATTTCATAGTTAACTGCTTGTCCGTACGCAGCATGGCCGCCCTTGATGCAACCTCCGCTTTGTGAAGGGTTATCTTGTAGGAAGAATGGTACGTAGTGTTTGAAGTCGATGGAGTTTGGTCGCTCCTCGGGTTTGATCAGTGATATGTTGCATGCGTTGCAAACCGCTGGGTCGCCTGGAAGGTAATGGGGTAGATGACAAAAAAAACTATTTAGTCCTTCTTTTACATTATCGACAAATTTTATACACGTATTTATTTCGTCAATTAAACAAAGAAATAAAAAAAAATGTGTTGAAGTTCCGCGTGACGACACGTCCGAGTACACTTTTTACTCTAAAGTGACGTCACGAGCCCCCAATCCTTAACCTTGACTGGCTTTAACTTTGTCAATATTTAATGATTTCGTAAAGCAAAAAATACGTGTCCAATATTTTTTGATAATCTAACTGACCGACTTAGAATTATTATTTATTTATCTAAGAATCATCCTATTTTTAATATTTGGGGACAAAATAAAAAAATGTTACTTCGTCGCGTAATTAAATTCAACGTAGCCAGCGAATCAAGCCATAAGCTGGCTGCGAGTTTGATCAGTCAAAAGTAGAAATAAGTAAAATGTCTGTCAGCAGGCCCATGTCACTTCACTAGTTCTTAAATTAGGTGCAAATGTTCAGTGTTTACCACCTTCGGCTACATCAGTTTTTTTGTTTATTTAAACGGGCTAATCTCTGAAACTACCAATCGGATTCGAAAAATTCTTTCACACATAGGAAACTACATTATCCCCGAGTATTATAGGCATTTTATCCTGGGAACGCGGGTGAAACCGCGGGGGACAGCTAGTCATTTATAATTCAGCCTCAATTTCATGTTCAGCTGTTAATTGTCACATATGAGTATTTAAGACTGATCGGCTTGTATTCTTACGGAATTATATGATTTTACTAGCATCTGCTCGCGACTTCGCTCACGTGGCCTCGTGAAACAAATGACATATTTTTCTACAACAATAAAATAAAACAAACTAACTTCATCCCGCTTCGAGGGTGGAATTATTAAAAACTTTGAGACACGAATACATTAATTTCATCCCCTATTTTACCCTTTTAGGGGTGGAATTTCGAAAAATCTTTTCTTAGTGGATACCTACTCTTCACAAAGAATATATCCTCTAAATTTTACGTCTCTAGGACCAGTGGTTTAGGCTGTGCGTTGATATAACAATCAGTCAGTCAGGACTTTGAATTTTATATATATAGATTAATGTTATTATTATGAAACATATGTGTTACTCACTTTCGCTCGGACAGAAGCTACTGTTGGAGGGGAAGTACTTGCAGCAGTTGGGCAGCGAGGACCAGTCGAAGAAGTCGTCCAGCCAAGAGTTGGGCGGCTGCGCTATGTACGTCTCCTCGGGGTTGCGGTACGCTGGGAACATTATATACTACACTTGCAACGAGTCATTATAACATACTAACTTTATCAGGTTGAAATAAAGATCAATTTAGAGTAAATTCTACACTATGATTTTTAATTTGATAGACTAAAATGAAATTTGGTAGGACACCTCATCGGATAGTAAAAATAGTATTGTTGTTTACGATCAATTTTGATCAGTAAATGATCCAAGTTAAGTACGATGGACGAAGGGTACATATTGCGCCGATCCCAAATAATAAGAGAACAGGACAGGCAGATGATGTATCATCGAGGTACAGTAGTACCCAACTGATATGTCTTACCGATGTACCTGCGCATTTTCAGAGCGCGGGAATTGCTATTGGACGGCAGGTGACTTGAGAGTGAGACGGAACTAGCAGCTGCAGTGTATTATGAACCTTATAGTAGTGATCTAAGATTGATTGTAAGTTTTAAGCATTCTTTCGTTAATCTTCGGGGCCATACTTTTTTTTCTGTGCGAACGAAGATTCACGATGCGCCATATCACTTGGGTACTACTGTACGAGCTTATGAGCTATAACCGCAACTATCAAAAGTTCAAACTCATTGAAGGGTTCGTCAAAACAACGTAAAAACCCGAAAACGAAACTTTCGAAATCAAACAAGTAAAGTTGGCAACACTCACCACCGTATAACTGCATGGCAACACTGTCAGGCCTGCAGTACCTGGTGCCGCAGACCATGTTCTGCGTGCCCTTCTGCGAGTAGTCCAGCCCCATCACCACGAAGTACACCGGCGGACCAATGTTCAGGTACTGGTTCAGATACTGGAAGTACTTCAGCTGGAAGCTGTCGCGCGGCATCGATAGCTCTTGGTCTAGACCGATCTCTATGTGTGGGGCGACCTGAGAATCGAACAAATAAAGTAGGTGTTTTAAAAACTGGGTGATTATATTTTAGCGAGAGTTTGAATTTCAACGCTACGATAGCTCAGGGGCAGTGACGTCGGATACAAAGACGAAGGTTCCGGGTTCATATCCAACAATAAACTTGAGCTTTCGGTGAAGGAAAACATCGTGAGGAAACCATAGCACGGTGGCAGGGTACTTTGTAGTACCCATCTAGCTGGCTACCACCCTCAAGTAAAAAACCTGTCGCCAAGCACCTATCGGTGTGTTCCGACAACTGCACTTGAGAGCCAGTTCTCTCTAGGCATTGTGTGGTTACCACCTTCGGCCATTGTGGTCAAACACAGGGCAATACAAAGTAAAAAAAAAACTTTTCTGAAAATACCGGCCAAAAGCAAGATGTTCTTGGACTATCAGTGTCTTGTACTAATAGGATCATCCTGGAATTTACACCTTATTATCTATCAAATCATGCTTTTTCATTCTACTCGTACTTGTAGAGATGCTTCAAAGAGCATTCAATTGACACCGAAATTCACTTAAATTTTTTCTTCTTCACTTCCCTTTTTACCACGTTTTGTGTATGTTTGTTAGTCAATTACGCCCTAATGGCTGAACAGATTTGAATAAAATGTGGCACACAGATAAAACATACAATGCTTTTTAACTTGGAAAACTACATCCCTCGAAAATATGATTAAATCCGCGGTATAGAAGCTAGTTGAGGAATAACTTTCTTACCTGTTACACTCCATACATTAAATTGAAGCAATGATAACATAAATTGATGATCATTTACTATGCACAACTAACTTTTACCTTTAATCAAGTTACGATTCGCGATATAATGAAAATACATCCAAAATAATACTCTACATAAGGGCGTAATTAGTTATAGAATGGAATAAAAGATTTAACATAAATTATTGTGCAATTCATATATTTTTTTACACAGAATATAAGATTTTTGTAGAGCCCACGGTATAAACTAAGTTCGAAGTATATAATAAATACGTAATTTACGAATTTCGAAGCAATATACAGAGCGCGCCAGATAAGTTTGCGCGCGACAGAGGGCGCTGCTTGCTAAGAAAAGTTCGAAATATGTACAAATATGCACCTATGCAGCGGACCACTATTAGTTCCGATTTTGGCCACGCCCAGAAATATCGTGTATATGTCACCTGATAGCCAATAAAATTTAATTTCCCAATTTGCTGGTAGCATTTTGTTCACGGACCTAACATCTCTTAAAAAAGCTTCTGGCGTCCCTGATAGTATACCATTGGTACTAATTCTGTTGTAAATCGCACTAAACTAATTTTAGTCCAATCACATCTCTTTCTTACAAACATTATTGAAAAAGGATAGAACATATTTAAAGCTGTCAAATTAGTCTCTGCCATTTGCGGGTATTTAGACGTAACCGCGATAGCGACTAAATTTATATTGAAAACAAGCATTGGACTAATTTGACAAGACTAAATTTCTAACATCCTTTTCTTATGTTCTTTGTTAGAAAGAGGCATAGTGAGATTAAAATTAGTTTAGTTGTAAACAAAATATTCAGGGCCAATGACAGTTTTATCTGCAATTAAAGCAATATTAACACTTGAAATAGTAAACAATACTCACAGCAACCGATGAGCAAAGCCAAGCGAAGAATATGACCATCACGGAGGCTCGCACTTCTCTCTTCATTAGGAACGGTACGTACACATGTTTGAAGAAATTGTAGAGTACGCCTTCACCGCTTTGAGCGGCGTTGTCCGCCTTGCTGCCTTGCACGCAGCAGAATACGTCGAATCTGTAATAATAAGAATAATATACTGCGAAATTCCGACGTTGATGTGAGGAATGCATTTGAATGAATTGTTCGCTTCGCAGGCTATTGTTATATATATTTTGTAATTGTAATACTTCTAAAAAAAAAGACTTGCTGAGATTCTTGCCGGAGTCTTCTCAGTTCAAGTTGTATTTGGAACCGGTGTAGGTAGAGTCATTTTGTTAACGTTCATAAGTGCCTTATCAGAGCCTAAATTGAAAAATGCTTTTTGAATTTGAATTTGAACATTGATAGACCCACTTGTCCCAGTATATAGTATAAAGTAAGGCCAACGAGATGAGGTAAATTATGACAACCTGACTTTTACTGAGTTACATTACGATAGCGAGCGAATATTATCTCTCGCATGCTATAATGGCGTCATTTGGTCGAAGACATGTCGTTGTGTGTATCGTGTTACAGGAAAGCGGTCGGTACAGCAGATATCAACATTTGTTTGGATTGCGTTCGAACTGATACGAATTTAGTTTGTTTGTTGTTATCAATCCACGATAGTAAGTTATTATTAGTTTTTAGGATTCCGTACCAAAATGGTAAGAAGGAATCCTTATGGTGCCACTCTCCGTCTTTTTTTTACTGACGGGCCAATTGGCGCAGTTGGTTAAGATTCACATTACGCGCCGCAGGTCGTGGGTTCGATTCCCACGTCCTGAGTATGGGTGTGATTATGTATATTAAGTATGTATTTACAAATAAAAAGTAGTATATGTATTATATCATTTATCTATATAATGAGATTCGTTTTGGCTAATAAGCTGTGAATCTATGAAATAAATAAATAAATCTGGTTTCCATAGTACAAACTCTGCTTAGTTTGGGATCAGATGACCCATATTTATTATTTGACTGATGATGAAAAATTATTTAAAAATAAGTTTTTATGTTGTTTCTTCTAATACACACGACAACGATAGAATAGAAATTTCAAATGTTGTATATAACTTCTTCTTCTGAACCCTTGAAAGTTTATTTACACTGTTCATCTCGTCTCATTGGCCTTACTGTAGTGCAGTATAGATACCTGTTAGCATTCTGCCTGTGCGTATCGATGGCGAGTAGCGCTACGAAGCAGGTGACCTGCAGCAGGAAGTCGATGAGCAGCGCGGCGCCGGCGTAGAGCGCGAAGGCGCGCACGGCCGGCATGTCGCTCAGCGCGCCCAGGAAGAAGCACACCGACTCCGACGCAGACGTCAGGAACATCGACGGACCCACCTGGCCCAGGCTGACAACATACACGGGTTATTCACTGATGCACTAATTGGTTCTATAAACAACGAGGTATACCATATCCAATAAAAAAATAATTATCAAGATCGGACTACTCTGTAAAAAGTTACGCGTGATCATACATAAAAAAAAAATATAAACCTCCTCCGTTTTTTCGTCGGTTAAAAACGAATCGTTTTGCTTACCAACGTGGGCATCAAAGATTTTCATAGGGCATCGTGCCTCTACCCAGATGGATAGTCAGCCTTACTAAAGCATGACATTTAATATCACTCCGCTTGAGGGGCTCCTGAGCAAATCGCACTCAGTTCGTACTGCGCACGGCTGTCATCGCGTCATACTCGCTGTACTGATTAAATAAAAAATGCCAACTAGCATATTGAAATACTGTCACAACACTTATAAAAACCAAGGAAAAACTAACCTTCCATGTGTAAGTATTGCGATTTAGTCACATTTAATTACCTAAACTTATTACTTTTAAATACTGTCAATTATGGCTTGTTTATTTCGTGCTCCCATAGAGGCGACTATCCTTCTGGACGTTTTAAATTCTTTGGTGGGCATATAGATCATTTCGTAAGCTAATTTTACCTGTAATAGCTATTTTCATATGGGAGGGTATGCTATGCAAAGCTTTGAGGTCTTTGCTTCATTATTAGTTATTGGGTACGTTCCTGGGTAAAAAATATATGATTCTATTTACTCCGTCAGTTAGATTATCAGAAAATATTGGAGACTAGCTGTCCCCCACGGTTCTCGGGATAAAAAGTAGCCTATATTCTCCTCCATACCATAGGCTATCTGCAGGCCAAATTTCATGATGATCCGTTGAGTAGTTGATGCGTGAAGGCGTAACAAACAAATAAACAAACTCACTTTCGCATTTATAATATTAGTTAGGATTAGTCAGTTAATGTTCCGCATGACGTCACATTTCTATTTTTTGCGATCTGTGTCGTCACGCTGAGGGCTATATCTCCATCTTTTTTAATTTGATTGCCAAAAAAAAAATACTAGACCAATATTTTCTGATAATCGAATTGATGGACTAAATATATTTGTTTAGGAAAGTAGCCAATTTCGAGAAAAATAAAATGTTGATGTACTGTTTTTTTTTGCGCGGAATCCATTATTCCTTTTATAAAGTCAAAGTCAAAGCCATTTATTCAATTTAAGGCCCCAGAAGGGCACTTATGAAGGTCACATTTACTGAAGTTACCACCGGTTCGGAACTCGGCCTTCAACTGAGAAGAATCCGGCAAGAATCTCAGCAAGGTTACATTTTTTGGACAATCTGACTATGTTTGGCTTTTTTTTCCAAATAATTAACAATAAAAAAGATATACTAAGCATAGAGTAGAAGTAAAAGTATTCCAAGTTAACTCCTTATAACATCAGCTGTCTGCCAGTGTCAAAGTCTGCCAGTCCCGGCAAAATCGGGTGCAACCGCGGCGATTAGCTAGTTTATACTAGCATACTAATATAATAAAGCGGAATATGGTAATGTATACCGGGGTCAGAACATCCTAACTAATATTATAAATGCGAAAGTGAGTTTGTTTGTTACGCCTTCACGCCTCAACTACTCATCGGATCATCATGAAATTTGGCATGCAGATAGCCTATGGTATGGAGAAGGACATAGGCTACTTTTTATTCCGGGAAAGAATAGAACACGACTCACGTCCTGCCGATATGTTCGGCGACAGTTTCATCGGGACGCCTGCCTTCCCGCTGGTTGGTCTGTACCAGGATAAAGATGTTGTCGACGCCCACCGCCAGCACCAGGAACGGGATCACCTCCACTATGATCAGAGTTGCCGACACGCCCGCGAAACCGAATATGCCGATAGAACATACCACTGACGCCAGCACGATCAATACACCTGTGGGGAACATAATATTTAGGTAAAATAACGCTATTTAAGGCGGCCCTCTGTGGCCGGCGCAACTTCAACGCAAGCATAGTCTAAAAGCTTGTTGTTTCATCCAACGTAATGTTTGACTGCGAAAAAAGAGAGACAGCATCAGAGCCGTCGGTTATCAGTCGGTAAATTCCGCTGATCACTCGCGGCCGCTTCGCTAGGTCGTCATTCATGATTTCGCATTCATAAAACTTGTTCCAGGAGTATACTTCTTGTGAAAAAATCTTACAAGTTTGTGAAAAAAAAGTTAGTTATTTAGAATCTTCAATACATTTGCAAGCCTGGTATCTAAATGTTTTCTTTACTTTTACAATTTATAGGTACATTAGATATGGCCAAAGTTCAGGCATAAACGCTGCTTTTCGGAGGCTTTGACTGAATTTGTTTCACACTTTTTTAAAATTACGCCTAGATACACGGCTAGGTATAGTGCACAACATACTAATTTGTTCAAAACATATAACGAAAAATGTTTAACAACGCCATAATAAGTACAGAGGTTTTGTATGAAAAGTATGACGAATTGAATGTAAAAGGCGATGATAGCTCAGTGGTAGAGTGGTTGAAGCGCGCGTGGTGTAGCATGATTAGCCGTTCTTAATCGATCGGCAAAGTTAAGCTACCACCGTCGTGGTCGGTACCTGGATGGGTGACCGCCTAGTGGTATTTCAAATGGAGCATTTCCGTGCTTTGGAAGGCACGTAAAGCCGTTGGTCCCGGTTATCACTTAATTGTGATAGTCGTTAAGCTTGTTGAATGCCTACTAGGCGGCTTGAAAAATTCCAACAGTAGGTTGACCACTAGCCTACCTCCACCAATCCGCAGTGGGTGAGTATTGCCCGTTCCCTTTCACCCTCATTTGTGAAAGGAGGCCTGTGCTCAGCAGTGGGACATTGTAGGCTGATGATGATGATGACGTCGGATACCGCCACCGTCGGACCACAATCTCACTATGGTAAGTGATGATGCGGCCGAAGGTAGTAACTAAACAAAGCCGAGAAGGAACTGGCATTCAAGTGCAGCTGTCGGAACACACCGATAGGTGCTTGGCGACAGATTTTCATCATAAGGGTGATAGCCAGCCAGGTGGGTAATATAAAGTACCCTGGTATAGCACTATGATTTCCTCACGATGTAGAATTCAAACCGATACTACTGAGCTATCATCGCCTTAAAAAAATATTATATTATGTTCAAAGCTTTATCAAAATTAGTAAGGTAATTACAACTTTTTTATCTCTACCTATAAACCAGAATCAAGGCTGACAACACAGTCTAAACAATTGGATGTAAAGATGAAAAAAAATGCAGGAAATATTCACTGAGTACCATAATGGTGTACGGAAAAAGTTTTCAAAATTTCACCTCAAATAAATTAGGAAAAAACGAGTGAAACGGAAAGTATCGTACGAGAATATAATACACTTATTTTCTCTCAACTCACCTCCAAGCCCCAAAGTGACTTTACTGTCGATAAGCAACCTCGAGAAGCTGGTGAACCGTCCGAGCGAGATGGCGATATACAGGAACATGATCAAGTAAGAGACGAGTATAGTCGGCACGTCTGACTGCGACTCTCGGTACAGCTCGTCCTCTATGGAGCGCTCTGAAGTGTACGCTATATCCATGTATTCGGGCATTTGTGTCTCTGTGTAGTTTTTCATGAATGCAATGAATTCTTCCTCCCATGCGAGCGCTGGTTTTAACTGGAAGTTAAGGATTTGATTAAAAGGAGCTTTTATTATAATGGCGTTGATTCTGTTTTTAATCAATTTCAAATGAACTGTTTTTTATAATACTTAAACTGGCTTCAAAGTACACTAAGAAGTAATCAAATTCTGATTTTATGACAATGGGACCAAATGGGAAGGAGATTCTTAAATCGACTGTGTTTGTTACTTCATAACTTCATCATTTATTAAGCGATTTGGAAAATTCTTCTTTTGTTTGGAAGGGTACACTACCCATTTGGTCCCATTGTCACCAGATCAGGATCTGATTACTTTTTAGTGTACTTTGAAGTTGGTTGAAGTTTTTCGTTTAACAGTTTTCAATTATTTAGCACGCTTTTATTAGCTTCACCTGTAATTCTTCAAACGTAATTTCAAAACGTATCACACTTATCAAGGACCGATGGATGACAATACAATAATTTCGTACCATTGTCAATACATTTTAGTACAGAGCTTCTGAAAGCTTATTTTTTAGTTTTTTAAACTATACTGGGTGGAGACTTCGAGATGGCATATTTTTGAAACCTATGTTGGGTTGGTCATGCTGAACAACTTTTACTATGGAACCAATGGTGAATTCCCATATTTTTTTTAACTCTTCATAGTAAATGTCAACCTTGCTCGTTCATAATGTATGAAATATATATATTTTTTTTTGAGAATACAGTGTTGTTCCCATAGTAAAAGTTGTTCAGTATGACTAACCCAACATAGGTTTCGAAAATATGCCATCTCAAAATCTCCACCTGTTATATCCGGTCGACAAATTGACACCAGCTCGTTGATGCTTACCAAGTTCTTATCATGTTTGTTGTTGACAAGTATGGTGATGATGAGCGCGGTGGCCTCGTGGAAGCGCGACCTCTTGGTAAGCGGTTCGCCGGGCGCCAGGAACCCGCCCAGCGCCACGCCCGGCACCACGGGCCCGCCGTATCCCGCCAGGCAACTCGGCTCGTACGCGTTACTGCAACATAACAATACATAACATCATAAAAAAAGTTTTTTCATACATTTTGAATATGCAGCCAGCGTTGATCTTTAGTATGAAAAGTTTTTTTTTATTTTTCACAATTTCATTAATGTCTAAAATGATCTCTGATAACTTGGCTAGCCTTCGAAAAGTAAATCAGTATAATGATCGACCTGTAGTGCAAGACCCGTAGGTATCTCTTATGTCTCCACACTTCAAACTTACCTCTTGATCAGGGGCCCAATTCTCACTTCCCTCGAACTAGCCTTCGAATCGAACTTACGGTTCGAGTCCTATTCGACTGTAAAATTTCGAGGGGCGGAGTCAATTCGAACGATCCCGACCAATCAACGCTCTAGCTGACTGGTTTCCCTTCTAAATATGCCGGCCTTGAAATTGCCAGAATAACGTAACGTTCGTAAAAGTTAGAATTCGTGCTTTTTTCGATCGAGCGATCTGTTTCGATTGGGTGAGAATTGGGCCCCTGAAGGATATGGTATGAAAGAATTCATAATAGGCTATGAAAGTATTTAACACGAAAGACAAAGAATGAAGATCATAGTTAATTTTCATATGACTCATACAACTGTCTTTTATAAACCATAGGAGATACCTACGGGTTCTGCACTACAGACATATAAAACAATCTAATAAATTATATTAGTTCACCTAAATCTAGTATCACAGCTATAACGCAGTATCGAATATATTGTGTAACATATACATATACGGCCTTACTCATAAACGCTATTTAACTAAATCTACTGAATAAATGGTCAAATAAATAACGTCACCTTGCTGTCATTGTCATACAATTTGACGTTATTTAGGTGACCACTTAATCAGCTTATTAGTTAAATAACGTTTTATGAGTAAGGGATAGTTGTTACTAACCTGGCGCACTTGAGCACCTGGTTGAGGTACTCGTTGTCGTCGAGGTCGAGGTTGTCGGGGTCGTTCTGCCACCACCCCCACACGGTCTGCACGGCGCACTTGTCCGAGGTCACTGGACCACTGAACGGGGACGAAAGAGGCGCGAAGCAGATGTCCTGGATACCGGTCTCGTTGCCTAAACCTGACAATTTAACATTCATATAGCGTTTTTTTTTATAATGGTATGGAGGTGCAAGATGGATGACACCTCCATTGAAAAGGGAAGATCTTCCGCCAGGCTGGGACATCGTGCCTGGGGACCGCGGTCCAACTGTACATGTCGGACAGTTGTATATATGCAGATCGCCGAGAAATCTTTGCAAGCGCGATGCAGGATGTAGTGGGCTTGTATGCGCGATGTATGCACGATGCAGGATAATGTGTCGGCACGCCATCTATCTATCGGCGTGTGAACTCCGTTATGTAGTGGTTCGCTACAATGGATTCCTGCATTCTCCGAAGCCTAACTTACGCTAGCCAGACATGGGCCCTCACGGAAAAAGTAAAAAACAAAATATCTTGTCAACATGCAATGGAAAGAAGTATCTTGAAACTAAGAAAAATACAAAAAACCAGAAACAGACATCCGCATGAGAACAAAATTAACAGATGCTCTTAATTTTTATTTAAAACAAGTGAAGTTAGGTAGGGCACTTGGCAAGATACAAGGATGACAGATGGACTCCGCAAACAACTAAATGGCCGGGCCCAAAAGGCAAAAGTGTAGAAAGTCAAAAATAAGATGAGTTGATGACATAATCAACAAGGCAGGAAAGTATTGGATGCACATAGCTAAGGACAGGAAAATATGGAAAGGGTTGGAGGAGGCTTTTACCCATAGGGAGCCCACATAACAGAGAACAAATTTATAAATAATGATGTTTAGTTGCTTAAGAAATTGTTATGTGGAATAATCTATATATATAAAATTCAAAGTCCTGACTGACTGATTGACTGATTGACTGATATATCAACGCACAGCCTAAACCACTGGTCCTAGAGACATGAAATTTAGAGGGTATATTCTTTGTGAAGAGTAGGTATCCACTAAGAAAGGGTTTTTCGAAATTCCACCCCTAAGGGGGTAAAATAGGAGATGAAAGTTTGTATGAAAGTCCGTCAGTTTCGAAGTTAGGATCTTAAAATTTTGTGTTTAGGCTGAAGATTGAAAATTAATGTATACGTGTCTCAGCGTTTTTAATGATTCCACCCTCGAAGCGGGATGATGTTGTTTTGTATTATTGTTGTAGAAAAATATATCATTTGTTTCCTGTAGGCCACGCGGGCGAAGCCGCGAGCAGAAAACACTAGTAAAGCTATATAATAATAGTGCTTTTTAGGGTGTGGTACCCAAAGGGTGCCAACGGGACGCCCGTCTGTCTAACAGTTGAAATTTTTACTGAACTTTTTTTTTGTTACAACATTATTCATGTCGTTTTTTTATAACTTTTTTAGAATACGATACATACTCATAATCTTGTTCTGCAGATCCAGTACATCCATGAGGAAGGTGGAGTTGAACACGGGCCCGAAGGTGATGTTTCCCACCGGCGTCTCGTGCTCGATCTTCGGCAGGCCTTTGGAGTTGATGATTATCATCTCCGTTCTGTTCAAAATACAATGACCAACATTTTACAGTAGTACCCAACTGATATGGCGCGTCGTAAATCTTCGTTCGCACAGAAAAGAAAGTATGGCCGCGAAGATTAACGAAATAATGCTTAAAACTTACAATCAACCTTAGATCACTACTATAAGGTTCATAATACACTGCTGCCGTTAGTTCCGTCTCACTCGCAAGTCACGCCCCTCCGCACGGCGCGCGCTAACATGGCGGCAGCTGCCGACCAATAGCGATTCCCGCGCTTTGAAAATGTATCTTCTGCGCAGGTATATCGACAAGCCATATCAGTTAGGTAATAATGTACAATGTTGCACTATCTTACTACACCCCATCATAATTGAATAGGCCCGTTTTGACAAGATGGTTTCATTTTTGTCGCACTATGTCCGTCTCTTTTTCGCACATGGGTAGACCCATGTGCGAAATATTTGATGTAAAAATGGGCCTATTATAGCCCTACCTATGAATGTCCAAAAAAGACGGAACACTGTACCGTAAGCACGTGAAAACTGGACTGTGCAAATCAGATAGTATTTCCAATCTTCAGCATGTCAACGATTGCACAAGCCGCGTTTCCGGGCATGCACGAGCTACGGTCCTGCCGTCCACACGCACAGTCTTATCTGCGCAAACTGGTTTGTGCATACATGCTTGCATTCAAGACGGAGCGTGTAGCCGGGCTATTAGACTTTAATATTATAAATGTGCAAGTATGTTTTTTTGCATGACGCCACAACAAATCTTGATGTAATTTGAAGATGAAACTAATCAGAGCTTGTACTATGGAAAACATAACTGTTGGGTCAATCAACTTTTTCTTGTTCGTTATTCTGTATCGTTCTCCAAGAGATAAAAGTGACCCGTGTTTTTAAAAACTGTTATCATATATGCTACTAATGTGCTTAAGAGATAGTTCATAAATTCAAAGTTGCCCAAGAGACAACTGGTAACTTAACCATGGCAACGGGGTATAAGAAAATTTGATCGACCCCGATATACTATTACCTATTTAGTTATAATGTACCTGTAGAATGGTTCGAACCAGGCGTCGAACAGTTCCCTCTCGACGCGCGACCGCGAGTCGGGCGACGCCCACAGCTCCACCGGGTTCGTCGTCATCTGCATGTACTTGATGCCGTGACCCAGCCCCACCACCACGCACAGACCTGCAGGGGGGGGGACACATATAAATAGAGCTCAGATTTATTCGTAGTCTATTATTTATTCTGAGTGGTTTCACTACAGGACAAACTACAGGAAAAAGGAGTGGAACTCTCTTCCGATGACCGTCTCCCGACAGCTTTAACCTGGATGTATTCAAGGCCAGAGTGGATAGGCTTTTTCTGGTTAAAGGTACATTCTTGGCCTCGTCATAACTCCTCATAGGGTCAGTTGCAGGCCAGAGGCTAGCTCATTCGAAATAAAAAAAAAAAAAAAAACAATGATGAAAAATTTTTTTAAATGGCTTTGACTTGATCTTTACGACAATCTGATCCATACTCAAAGGAGATCTCATTATGAAACAAGATAATAGTGATAACGATATCATTTTTTTATTACACATCCTTCATATTGAACTTTTGTAAAATCTATACCAATATTATAGAGGTAACGTTTGTAAGTTCGGATGTAGAGGAGCATCTCAGAAACTACTGATCCGATCCTAGAGACGGAAAAAATAACACTATTACTGTTTGTTTACTCACCCAAAAACAATACAATCCACGGCCTAGACGCCATGATACAACCCCACCATTGGAAGAAATCCTCTAGTCTCGTCTCTGTTTCCGCACCAAGCTTCTCGAAGAAGGAGGCCTCTCCAACTCCGTCGGGTTGGTCTATCCCCCAACCCATTGCGTTTGGATTTGACGCCATCTCTTGGTTATTCTCGGAGGTGACACCTATATAAAATTATATGTTAAATTGCTTCCGGGGATTTTAATATATATGTGTATTAAAATCCCCGGAAGCAATTACTAAGACAATAACACAAAACGAGTCCATGTTTTACTATTATAAAAAAGGACGTTTAATTATACAAGCATTTCATATTGAACACTCTTGATCTAATGTAGGCTCTCTCGTGAGTTTTAACCATAAAAATTTGTAAGTCGTTTTGAACTGTATAAACCAACTATCATTTTTAAAAGTAATAAATTGTCGTTTATTACATGAAGAAAAATCAAGTAGAGCCATTTACGCACTAGAATTATCAGTGCCCACCCTAGAATGTTAGTTTTCCATTAGTATCGACACATAGGCCATTGCTTTTAGGGGCCAGGCCCCCACTCAAGCCCCCCGGAAAGTAACTCTAGATACGCCAATGAATATCTCAATCTTAAACAAGCATACTTATTACTTCAAACAATATTTCATCATACAATTTGCTCTGTCTACAAATCTAATAATAGTATATCTGTTACATTCCTATCTCTACAGTAAATATTTCTCAGACTTAACGTCACAAATACACAAACACATACATACATGTAACTGTAATAGATAGTGGCCCTGATTCTGTTGTTCACAACTAAACTAATTTTAATGTCACTATGTCTCTTTCTAACAAAGAACATAAGAAAAGGATGTAAAAAATTTAGTCCTTACAAATTAATCCAATGCTTGTTTTCAATATAAATTTAGTCGCCATCTATCGCGGTTACGCCTAAATACACGCAAAATAAGACGGCAAAGATTAATTTGACAACTTAAAATATGTTCTATCCTTTTTCAATCATGTTCGTAAGAAAGAGATGAGATGTGACTAAAATTAGTTTAGTGCGATGTACAACAGAATCGGCACCAGTTTTATTGTTAAATATAAAATAAACAAGATAAAGAGTTAGTTAAAAAAGTAAAGTCAAAAATATCATGCAACTAAAGTTATTTATAGATATAAATGAGTAAGCAAAGTGATAATATTTACAGAATACTGAAAGTAAATAAGTATAGCACCTGTACTGCGCACATTCATGTTGAATATAAACAACAACGTGTATGTTAATAACGTGTGAAAGTGCCGTCGTATTTATGTAGTAATACGTTTGTAAATTTTATGTGAGAAGAAAATATGTGCTGGAGT